>JAJOOD010000094.1:0-74570 GCA_029582525.1 Solanum tacnaense | reverse complement strand
TTTTTTTTATTCCGCACTATTTTCATTATTGAATGCAATGAATGACTATGTGGCTCGTATAAGACCCCTTCGGGGTCGAATATGCCATGTTACGACTAGGGGGTACTCTCGGGTCGTGACAGTAACTCTCCGAGGCTACCCCCTGGACGTAAACACAGGACCTAGGATCACTAGTGCCCCCAAGCTAACTCTGAAGCAGGCATATCATAAGCATACTAAAACAATCAGAATATAATGATACTATGTGGAAGCTTAAAACCATAATTAACTAAAACTGGGGAATAACGAATACTGATTTGAATATATAAAAGACTATGAGTTTAATAACACATGGAAGATCAAACTCCAAACTAAAACTGAATCTACTACTATGTTTGAAAAATCCTCTACTGACTAAAGTTGTTGGGACATGCCCCCATCTTACCCTAGCAAAACTGAATACTGAATAAAAGGACTAAAATGTAAAACATGTCTATTGTCCTTGAAGTATAAGGACTCACCACTGAAGCTGTTGAAATAGATATCTGGAACCCATCTATGGGTAATCTGGATGTTGAGTACCTGAACCTACATCATGAAATGATGTAACGCAGAGTATGTGTCAGTACTTGAAATGTAGTAAGCATGCAAAATATGGAATATATGGAATATAGCTCAATAAAATACATAACAGAACAAAGCATACTGGGCAATAACATAATCTAAATTGAATGTAAATGTCGAAATATACTGAAAAGCTAAACTGAACGTAATGACTAAGTCCTAATTCTGAACATGACATATTGAGACTGATGCTGAAATATAAATGAAAACATGGTCAAATGCACTGGAGTCTGTGTGTGGGAGCTACTATTAATCGACATAAAACCACATGCATTAAACGTGGAGTCCGATGTATACGCCCTATCGAGAGGACCCAATATACCTTTCCACGGGTATAAAGGCATGAATAACGTGATCACTAAATTTGATGCTCGATAGAGGAGGTTGATAAACCTATAAGGGCACGTAGTTCTAGGACTATGAGGGTACGTTGAACCCTAGTCCAACTCGGTCTAAGCCTACTCCGAACTGGAATGTGTATGACACAACAAAATTGAAATAATATATAGCTCAAGGTTCTGACATGCAAATTTGAGAATGCAACATTGAAATACTGACAATGAAACATTCTTAAATGGAGCATGTATATCTGTTTAAATTGACCTAGCAAGTGTTATTCATCAACTAAAAGATTCTACACAACTAGGGTTCTGAAATTCATGTAAATAAATGAGCAACGATTTCATTAATACATAATAATTTGATTAGGAATACTACAACAGCTAATTCACAAAAAATTTGCAAGATTTGAGAAACCCTAGGTCTAAACATAATATAGAGAATCAAGAATCTAACTGAATTCTAGGACATAGTGGATGAAAGGAATCCACTAGTAAAATCCCACATACCTAGTGACGAAATTCACAGAGAAATCTTTCAATTTTGGGGTTGGAACGGAAGAAAACTTGTTGTGTTCTTGGAAGGGTTTTGAGTCACCTCTTCTCCTATTTTGTTCTAAGCTTGGTGAAGACTAGAGAATAGTGGTTTAGGGTAAAATCTTACTAGAATAATAGACTAAAGTTGACCAAAACGAAGTGTTTTCAGGATAAAATAATTAGGAAAAGAACCTATTACCCCTAAACTAAAAGTCGACTGGCCCATCGATGGAGCTTACTGACGGTCCTTCCTATAAATTGTAGTTTGGCTATGACATGGATGAAATTAGGGGTCTGAAAATTAAAAGTTGACTGGCCCATCGACAGAGTTGACTGACGGGCCGTAAGTCGACTAATTCATCGATGCAGCCGATTGACAGGCCGTAAGTCGACTGACGATCCGTAGCTGTCCCCCGTCGATGTCATTTGCAATTTCTGAAAATCTGGATTTTTTACTTCCTGAAATCTGGGGTGTTACAGCCTTGCGGACATGGAAGGATGCTTTGAGTGTAGTCAATCTGGCCATAGGTTGAGGGATTGCCCTTTCTGCTATGCGGGCCTCAAAGAGGTAACAACACTAGGTCTCAGTCTACATCTCCAACAGCACCAGCAGGTTGCCCGACTCAGTAGGATGCTCTATCTGGTAAAGGTGGCGGTTAGTGCCAGAACATGTTGTAAGCTCTCCAGGCTCGCCAGGATCAGGAAAATTCTCCTGATGTAGTCACGGGTACATTACGAGTCTTTCACCTTAACGTATATGCATTGTTAGATCCAGGGGCTACTCTTTCCTTTGTAACTCCATATATAGTAGTGTACTTCTGTGTCAGTCTAGAAACTCTTTCAGAACCCTTCTCAGTCTCTACTCCAGTTGGTGACCCAGTTATAGCTAGACGTCTATACAGGAATTGCCTTGTCACAGTTTTTAAGAAAGTCACCTCAGCAGATCTTTTCGGATTAGAAATGGTAGATTTTGATATCAGTCTAGGCATGTATTGGTTACATTCTTGTTATGCCTCAGTCGATTGTAGAACTAGGATCGTTCGGTTACAATTTCGAAACGAGCCAGTCTTAGAATGGAAGGGTAGTAGATC
Source organism: Solanum tacnaense (assembly GCA_029582525.1). Taxonomy (NCBI): domain Eukaryota; kingdom Viridiplantae; phylum Streptophyta; class Magnoliopsida; order Solanales; family Solanaceae; genus Solanum; species Solanum tacnaense. Next base: position 72,001 of record JAJOOD010000094.1, on the reverse strand, counting down.
AGTGCATATGGGTCGATTCATTTCTTACCTTAGGCCAGAAAGATTATTTCCAAGGGGTATATATATCATCTTGTTCGGGTTAAGGATTCAAACTCTGAGACCCCAACTCATTAGTCAGTTCCAGTAGTAAATGAGTTTCCAGAAGTGTTTGGAGAATATCTTCTCAGATTTCCCCCCAAAAGAGAAATTGACTTTGGAATTGATCTCCTTCAAAATACCTATCCCATTTTGATTCCTTCTTACAAAATAGCTCTAGCTGAGCTTAAGGAATTGAAAGAACAGTTAAAAGACCTTCTGAATAAAGACTTCATCAGACCTAGTATTTCCCCGTGGGGTGCACCAGTGTTTTTTGTGAAAAAGAAAGATGGTTCTCTCAGGATGTGCATTAACTATCGTCAACTGAACAAAGTCAGAATCAAGAATAGGTATCCTATCGCCAGGATTGACCTCAGATCCGGCTATTATTAGCTTAAAGTCATAGAGAGTGACATTTCGAAAATAACCTTTAGGACTCGGTATGGTCACTATGAATTTGTAGTTATGTCTTTTGGAATAACAAATTCTCCTGCAGATTTCATGAACTTAATGAACAGGGTGTTCAAACAATATTTGGATTTGTTCATTATTGTCTTTATTGATGATATCCTCATATATTCTCATAATGAGGAGGAGCATACGACTCATCATAGAGTGGTTCTGCAAAGTTATTCGCTAAGTTCAGCAAATGTGAATTCTTGTTACAGTATGTCGGTTTCCTTGGTCGTGTGGTATCTAGCGAAGGAATGTAAGTGGATTCTCAAAAAATAGAGGCAGTGAAACAATGGCCCAGCCCCACCTCTCCAACAAATATCAGAAGTTTCTTGGGTTTGGCTGGTTATTACAGGATATTTGTTGAAGGATTTTCATCCATAGCCTCTCCATTGACTAAGTTGACTAAAAAAAAGGTTAAGTTTCAGTGGTCAGATGAGTGTGAGAAAAGTTTCTCAGAACTGAAGACTACGTTGACTACAGCTCCGGTCTTGACTCTACCAGATGGTTCAGACAGATACGTAATCTATTATGATGCATCCAGGGTCGGCTTAGGTTGTGTGTTAATGCATCGAGGTAAGATCATAGCTTATGCTTCTAGTCAACTTTAAGTCCATGAGAAGAACTACTCGACTTATAACCTTAATCTTGCAGCCGTAGTATTTGCCCTAAAGATTTGGAGACACTACTTGTATGGTGTTCATGTTGATGTATTCACCAATCATAAGAGCCTCCAATATGTGTTCACCCCAACTGAGTTGAATCTTCGTCAGAGTAGATGACTTGAATTCCTCAAGGACTATTATATGTATGTGCTTTATCATCCAGGTAAGGCCAATGTAGTAGTTGATGCTCTTAGCAGATTATCTATGGGTAGTGTAGCACATGTTGAGGAAGAAAGGAAAGAATTAGCAAAATATGTTCACCGACTTGCTCCCTTAGGACTTGGTCTTACAAACACATTAGAGGGTGGAATGATAGTTTAAAATAGATTTGCATCTTCAGTGGTAGCGGAGGCTAGGGAAAAACAAGATAGTGATTATATATTGCTTTAGTTGAAATGTGCACTTCATCAACAGAAAGAAGAGGTTTTCTCCCAAGGGGAATATGGTTTGCTTCGTTACCAAGGTCGCTTGTGTATTCCTAATGTGGGTGAGTTGAGGCAGCATATCCTTACAGAGGCTCATAACTCCAAGTATTCCATTCATCCAGGTGCCACTAAGATGTATCGTGATCTACGGGAAGTCTTTGGGTCTAATGACATGAAAAGGGACATAGCATATTTTTTGGTTAACTGCCTCAATTGTCAACAAGTTAAGTTTGAACATTAGAAAACAAGAGGTATGACCCAAGAGACTAACATTCCTATATAGAGGTGGGAAGTGATAAACATCGACTTCATTACGGGTTTATCTCGTACACACAGACAACATTACTCCATTTGGGTTATAGTGGACAGGGTTACTAAGTCCGCTCACTTCTTGGCTGTCAAGATTACAGATTCAACAGAGGATTACGCTAAACTCTACGTTAATGAGATAGTTAGGTTGCATGGGGTTCCTTTGTCTATCATCTCAGAGATCCTCAGTTTACCTTTAATTTCTGGAAATCATTTTAGAAAGGTCCTGGTACTTAGGTAAATCCCAACACAACATTCCATCCACAGAGAGATGGTCAGGCAGAATGTACCATTCAGACCTTAGAGGATATGTTGAGAGCTTGCGTGATCGATTTCAAGGAAAGTTGGGATGAACACCTACCTCTTATAGAATTCACCTACAACAATAGTTACCATTCCAGTATTCAGATGGCCCCTTATGAGGCATTATATGGGCGTAGATCCAGACTCTGATTGGTTGGTTTGAAGTAGGTGAAGCAACATTGATTGGGCCAGATTCGGTTCATGAAGCTATGGAAGAAGTTCAGCTCATCAGAGATAGACTTAAGACAACTCAGAGTCGTTAAAAGTCTTATTCATATGTAACGAGAAGGGACTTATTGTTTGAAATCGATGATTGTGTTTTCCTCAAAGTGTCACCTATGAACGGGGTGATGAGATTTGGAAAAAAAGGGAAGTTCAGTATGAGATATGTAGGTCCTTACAAAATCCTGAAAAGGTTTGGAAATGTGGCTAATGAGTTAGAGTTGCCAGCAGAACTAGCAGCAGTTCACCTAGACTTTCACATTTCCTTGTTGGAAAAGTGTGTGGGTGATCCATCATCGATAGTGCCATTACAGAGTGTGGCTATGAAGGACACCTATGAAGAGCTGCCAGTTAAAATTCTTGATCGTCAGGTTCGTAGGTTGAGGAATAAGGAAGTCTCTTCACTAAGGTTTTATGGAGGAGTCAGTCCGTACAGGGAGCTACCTCGGAAGCAGAAACAGCCATGAAGGCCAAGTATCCTTATCTCCTTCCTTCCGATTCCGTTTCCGCTTGAGGTAATAGTTCCTTTCAAGCCTCCCAGGTTTCTCTTGCATAAATTTAGTATCACTATCATGTTCCCTCAGCTATACTTGCATTTTCAGCGTATGCTTGTTCTTGGAACTCTGTTTAGTTAGATATCAGTTTTTGTACTTGGTAGTAGGGATTGCAGCTCCTTCCCTCCATATTCAGTTAGTTAGACTTCATTCGAGGACGAATGTTCCAAAGGGGGAGATAATATAACACCCTAGATTCAAAAAGAACCAAAGCTGTAAAATTTCATAAGTTGCAGGTGCCACCCACGAGGCCAACCCGTGGTCTGAACCATGGACCGTAGGTGTGGTCCTTGATTTGCCACCTCAACATCACCAAGAACTCCCAGAAAAGTTTTGACCAATGGAAAGACCTATGTATCGTAGGTGGGACCATGCAACGTGGTGTAGGTCTGTGGTTTAGACCCCGAGCCAGCAGCCCTTTGAAGCAAAGCGACAAATTGACAGGAAGAACTGTCGGTCTTTCCACGGTCCGTCGGTGGCCTCATCAGATTTTAAGTTGGGGTCATTTTGGTATTTTCCCTGATGCGTTGGGGGATCTAAACTACGTCATTTAACCCCGAAACTATGTAGTTTTTATCTGTTTAAGCCTAGTAACTTAGAGCAAAAGAGGCGGCCCAAACCCTTCCAAGAAAGCAACAAGTTTTCTTCAGTTTCAGCCCCGAAATCGAAAGATTTCTCCATGAATTTCATCACTAGGTATGTGGGATTTCACTAGTGGGTTCCTTTCTTCCACTAGGTCCCTAGAATTTAGTCAGAATGCTTGATTCTTGATATCATATTTAGACCTAGAGTTTCTACAACCTTTGGAGAATTGTTGTGAGTTATTTGTTATAGCAATCCTAATCAGATTATCATGTTTTCGTGAAATCGTTGCTTAGTTCTTTGCATGAAATTCAGAACCCTAGTTGTGTATATTCTCTTAGTTATTGAATTACACTTGCTAGGTTAGTAAAACATATATACATGATCTAGTTGAGAATGTTTCATTATCAGTATTTAAATGTTGCATTCTCAAATTTGCATGTCAGAACATTGACCTTTCCAGTATTTCAGTTATGTTGTTTATACACATTCCAGTTGAGAGTAGGCTTAGACTGAGTTGGACTAGGGTTCAGTGTACCCTCATAGTCCTAGAACTATGTGCCCCATAGGTTTATAACTCCTTTATTGGGCATCAGATTTGGTGATCACGCCAGTCATGCCTGTATACCCCTGGCAAGGTATATTGGGTCCTCTCGATGGGGCGTATACATCTGACTCCACGTTTAGCTAACATGGTTTTATGTCGGTTAATAGTAGCTCCCACAGTTAGATTTACTACATTTTGACTAAGTCCTCTGTTATACTCCAGTATTCAGTCTCATCATGCTATTTTCATGATTTGTACTTGGTAATTGCATTTAGCTCAGTCTTCAGTATACATCATTTATATTCAATTTAGATTATACCGTTGCCCAGTATGCTTTGTTTATTTTATGTATTTTTATAGCTATATTCTATATCATGCATGCTTAATACATTCCATGTACTGACGTATACTCTGTGCTACATCCTTTCATGATGTAGGTTCATTTTTTCAGCATCCAGATCATGCATAGATCGGTTCTCGATCTCCATTTCAGCAACTTTAGTGGTGAGTCCTCTTACTTCGAGGACAATAGACATGTTTTCATAGTCAGTCTTTTTTTTAGTTTCAGTTTTGCTAGAGTTAGCTGGGGGAATGTCTCAGCAACTTTAATCAGTAGAGGCTTTTTCAGACATAGTATTAGATTCAGCTTAAGTTTTTGAGTGATTGTTCAGTATCACTAAACCCATAGTATTTTATATAATCAGACCAGTTTAGGTATTCCCCACTTTAAGTCATCTACTATGTTAAGCCTCCGCATAGTATTTTTATTTAGTTATCTTTCAGTATGCTTATGATATGCTAGCTTCAGGGTTAGCTTGGGGTCACTCGTGATCCTAGGTCCCATGTTTACGTCAAGGGGGTAGCCTCGGGGCGTGACACCTGTGGCAACAACAAACACCCTCCTGATAAAGGAGACCTTACTAAATTCCCTACATGAATAGGATGATCTGGAATGTGCGAAGTATTAATAAATGTCACAATCAAAATGAGTTGAAGCATTCTTTTAAGAATTATCATATTAATCTTGGACGATTGGTGGAAACATGAGTTAAAGAACATGACTCAATGAATGAAGCTAATCATATCATTCCTAACTGGAACACCATAGGTGACTATCATGATGTAGGTAATGGTAGGATTTTGATAGTTTGGGATCCAAATTGTTACACGATTACTCACTTATGCTCTACCTCTCAAATTATACTTTGCCAAATAACTACCACTACTAGTGATGTTTAGTGTCTCTTTTAATGTCGTGTATGGATTCAACACTATAGAAAAGAGAAAAACCTTTTGGGATAAGTTAATTGAGATTAGCCAAGGTCTCTCACAACCATGGATAAAAGAAGGTGATTCTAATGGTATACTTCACCACAATGATAGAATATATAGGGCTCCTGTCACATCTATAGAGATCAAAGATTTCACTCAGTGCATCCAAGATATACAAATGCATGAACTACCTTAGACGCGAGATTATTATACACGGAGCAATAAAATTCTAGGAACAAATCGAATCTATAGCATAATTTATAGAGTATTTAGGAACTGAGATTTGATGATCCAATGGGGACATGTAATTACTACGTATGATCTTTCTAATACCTCTGATCATTCTCCCATCCTACTCAAAGTTAATGGGTTATATGGAGGGGACAAACTTCCTTTGTATTCTTTAATATTTTGGGTGATCATTAAACATTTGATAATATTGTAGCATTAGTGTAGAATAAAATGATTCCAGAAGGGTTGATAGCAAAAGTGTGGGAAAAACACAACGCTCTAAAGCCTGTGCTTAAGAGACTGAATAAGGAAGAATTCTTGAATATTACATAAAAGATCACCAACGCCAGAACGGATATTGCCCAGGTCCAAAGCAAACATGTGTATTGCCCATGTCCAAAATCAAATAGTTTCACAATGCTCAAATGATCAACTATATATGATAATATTAGTTTAAGAACCTTCTGGTGATTCTTCGAATAGATACAAATATTTTCTTTCATATCTGGTTCCACTTCCTAAGTAGCCTCTTTTATGTTCTGGTTCCTCCAAGGTACTTTGACGTAAGCTATATCTCTAGTCCTTAACTTCCTGACTTGTCGGTCTAATATGACCATTTCCTCAAATGAAAAATCGTGTGTAAGCTCAATACCTTTTGTACGGATGACATGCGAATATTCTCCTAAACACTTGTGTAGCATTTATAAATGGAAGACCGAGTGCACTATAGCTGTCATGACCCAAAGTAAAACCTAGTTGTAACATGGTGTGTAGCACCCCGAGAAGCCCTACACTAGGCACTTAGCATCCATAATATAAGATAATAGAATTGAAGGAATTTAAATGAGATCATTTCATATGTCAAAAGAGTCTAACAAAGCGGAAGTCTAACATAAGTCTCAATAAGACATCTAATATATAATAAGGAAAGTGATTGGGACGTAACCTATACATTATAAGTAAAGTGATTGGAAAGTCTAACATTTTGTGGGAGATTTACCATTAATCGACATAGACCATGTGAGTTATAGAATGGAATCAGGTGTCTCTCTCACACACCGAAAAGAGATGTAATATTTGCCAAGGTAAGGACCATGAACTTCTAGCTTATGTGGATCCACTTGCTATGTATTTCTAAGATAATCTTATGGGGGAATGTAGCTAGGGAAAAAAGGATCGCTCCTAGAGATCTGACCTCTACTAATAGGAGAGCCTCCATCTCAATGTCCTCTCGGTGCTAAGTAAATATTCCAAGGAAATAGTCATATTTATAAATATATCATCGTACATGGAAAATCACATTTATGTTTATAGTCCAAGATTAAGTCATTGTAGAGAAGCATGATCCATACATGTGTGAGAAAACATTTCACCAATCATGACTTCATAATATGTGAGGAAATATGTAACAATTCATGCATAGGTGAGAAAACTTTTCAAAATTTCATTAAAGCTTATCTTAAATACCTTCTACAGCCCACAGGGCTTCCTACGGTCCGTAGATAGGACTTCCTATTCACTGCCTCAGTGCAAAAAATCTGAACATTTCCTTTCCAACACGACTTTCTAATTTTTGAGGTGTTACAACATGTCCCCCTTGGAAACCCTCGTCCTCGAATGGGACTCAAGCTCACATAAATAGAGTAGGAGAGAAACTAACAACAAAACGGAAATAAAAATGTCATCATAATGCAGATAAACAAGGAGAATCACTCAAAGATAAGTCATAACATAAAAAAATATGTTTTACATGAACATGCATGAATATGGAAACATTAGAATGACTAAAACACATGAATCCAAAAAATTGAACCACGAGGAGCTAATCCATCAAGCTAGAGTAGGAGTAGAGGGAAAGAGATGAGGATATCGGGACATCATATCGGCTTAGGCCTTCAAAGTAGCACACTCAACTAATTGATTCCTCTAAAGAAATTTCTTGGAAGAAACATCTTTATTTCTCAACTCTATACTTTCCCATCTATAATCTCAACCGAAACCTCTTCATAAGAAATATTTTCTTTAACTCCCAAGCCTTCTAAAGGTACAATGGATGTCGGATATCCAACACACTTTTTCAACAAAGAAACATGAAATATCGAATGTACCAATGGTAAATCATTAGTCTACTCTAACTCATAAGCAACCTTGCCAAAATGCCTCAAAATCTTATATGGGCCCACGGGGACTAAGTTTCCCTTTCTTTAAATCCCAATACACCCTTCATGGGTGAAATATTCAAGTAGATACAATCATCCACATTAAATTCAGGTTCTGTTCTTCTAACATGACTATAGGAATTTTGTCGACTTTGAGTCGTTTCCAACCTTTCACAAATAAGTCAAACCTTATATATAGCTTCATGAACCAACTCAGGCCCTATCAAAGAAACCTAATTGTCTTCAAACCGATGTATAGAAGATCTACACCTCCTACCATAAAGAGCCACAACTGATGATATTCCAATACTAGGAGAACTCAATCAAAGGTGAATAATCATCCCAATTACCTTCCAAATCAATAACACAAGCTCTTAACATATCTTCCAAATTGTGAATAGTAACCCCATCTTGTCCATCTATCTGGGGATGATAAGTCATGCAAACCTTAACTTACGTACCAAAACCTTTCTGAAACGACCTCTAAAATTGAGATGTGAACAAAGTGCCACAATCAGTGATAATAGAAAAGGGACCCTATTCAACCTTACCATTTCCCAAATATAAAGCTTGGCATACTTCTCTACTGAAAATGTAGTCTTCACATGAAAAATGTAAGCCAATTTCATCATTCGGTCTGTAATAATCTAAATCAATTCAAACTGATGACGAATACGAGGTAAACCCATAATAAAGTCCATATTTAAATCTTCTCACTTCCATGTAGGAATACTAATGTTTTGAGTCAAACAACCTAATTTATAATGCTCAACTTTCACTTGTTGAAAATCTGGACACTTAAACATAAATTCCACAATGTCCTTTTTGATCCCATTCATAGATTTCCCACAAATCACGATACATCTTGGTGCAACCACATTCGCTTTACCTGAATTATAAAGGACACTCATGTCATAATCCTTCAATCACTCAAGCCATTTATTTTGGCGAAGATTCAAATCCTTTTGAGTAAGCACAAACTTCAAGCTTTGGGGATCGGTAAACACATCTACATGACACCATATAAGTAATGCCTCCAAATCTTTAGGGCAAACACTGCTGTCGCTAACTCCAAATCATGAGTTAGATAATTCTTTTCATGAGCCTTCAGTTGCCTTGAAGCGTAAGAGATGCTCTCCCATTATTGCATCAAAACACATCTAAGACCTATCCGTGAAGAATCACAGTAAACCACAAAATCATCGTATCCTTACGGTAATGTTAAAATATGGGCTGAAGTGAGTCTATCATTCAACTCTAGGAAACTCTTCTCAGAAGCTTCCCACCATAGGAATTTCACCTTTATTTGAGTCAATGTTGTAAAAGGCGAAGCAATACAGGAAAATCCTTCCATGAACCTTCTATAATAACCAGCCAAACTCAAGAAACTTTGTATATATGAAATATACAAAGGTCTGGGGTATCTCTTAACCACCTCGGTCATTTTTCGATACACTTGAATATCTTCACTGGAGACAATATGATAGAAGAAAGAAATAAACCTAAATCAAAACTATTACTTGCTAAACTTAGCATACAATTCATGATCCTTGAGAATTTACAAAACAATCCTCAAATGCTCAACATGCTCATTCTTACTCCATGAGTAAATAAAATTATCATCAATAAACACAATCAGAAAATTGTCAAGATATTGCTTAAAGACCCTATTCATAAAATCCATGAATGTTGCCGGGGGATTAATGATACCAAAAGATATCATGAAAATTCATACTAACCATACCGAGTTTGAAATGCCATCTTTAGGATGTCATGTTCCTTCACTCTCAATTAGTGATAACCCTACCGAAGGTCAATCTCGGAGAAGTAACTCACTTCTTGGAGTTGACCAAAAAAATTATCAATCCTTGGAACATCATGCATATTGTTTATGGTAACATTATTCAATTTCCGATAGTCAATGCACATTCAGAGGCAACCATCCTTTTTTGAACAAACAACACTGGAGCACCTCACTAAGAGATACTCAACTTAATTAAACCCTTATCTAACAAATCCTTCAACTACTCCTTTAAATCTTTAAGTTCTTTCGGGGAAATATGATAAGGAGGAATAGAAATAGGTTGTGTATCTAGGAAAAGGTCAATACCGATGTTTATTTCCCATTCAGGAGAATATCAGGAAGGTCATCGAGAAAAAAATTCCAGAAACTAATTTACCATAGGAAATGACTCAAGGGTAGGGGTTTCGAAATTTGTATCCCTAACCCAAACTAGATGGTAAATGCAACCCTTAGAAATTATTTTCCTAACATTAGGAATGTTATGAATTGACCCTTCAGAGCATAATTTCCCCTTTCCCTTAACATGAGAGGTTCGTTCGGAACCTTGAAGGTTTCCAATTGGTTCCTACAATATATGGAAGAATAACATGCATGAAGACAATCCATCCTAAGAATAACATCAAAATATAACATATCAAGCACTACAAGATCAACATATGTGACTCAATAATAAATACAATTAGGAAAATTTTAATAAACTTTTTTCGTAATAATTGAATCACCAATGGGAGTAGAAACATGAAAGGGATAAAAAAGGATTTCAGGACCAACAGCTAATCTAATAGAAACATAAGGAGTAACAAACAATAAGGCATCACCCGGATAATGTAAAGTATATAGATCAGGGTGAAAGACTTTCAACTTACTGATCAGAACAACTAGAGAACCCTCATGATCGTTTCAAGTCTGTAGAACATAGAATCTATATTTCTACAGAGATCCCAACCCGGAACTAGTAGGCTGAGCTTTCCTACTATCCCTTACCTTAGTATCAAGAAACTGACAATCTCTCATATCATGACCACTCTTTCCATAGTTAAAGATACAATCTATACCGGCCAAACATTTTCCATCATGTTTCTTGTCACACCTTGTGCAAGTAGGCATAGAAGATCCACCACTATTTCCTCCTTGAAGCTTAGGGTTAGACACCCTATCCTTGTTGAACTTAGGAGTAAGAGCATTAGAAGATCCTTCACTAGAAAATCTTTGCCAAAATTTAAAATGACCTCCTCCACCGGATCTAGAATGAGAAAAGTCACCCTTACTGGTCCTTGCCTTCTCTGACTCTCTTACCCTTTACTTGAGCTTTTCCTCTTGAACTTTTAGGCATCTATCATCGAACGAGATATATCCATCTCCTTTATTAGCATAGTGTTCAGTATTCCTTGCTTACCTATACAGAAACACTGAACAAAAATTTACTCATTCTTGCCTTAGAGTCGCCAGCCATAGTCGGAGAATGCTTAGCCAATTGAGTAAACTTCAAAGCATAATTATTCACACTCATATTAGCTTGTCCAAGATTTATTAATTAAAATACTTTTTCCTCCCTTATCTCAAGAGGAAAAAAACAATCAAGAAAAACTCCTTTGAACTTCTCCCAATCAAAAGAATCTGAATCAACAACCCTCTAACTTTTGTAGTAGTCCAACAAAACTTGAGCAACACCCTTTAGTTGATAGGTGGACAGTTTCGCCTCTTCTATCGTAGACACTCTCATAATTCCCACTATAATGTAATCCTTACCAATGAAATCCTGAGAATCCTCATCCACTTTTGAAACATGAAGCTTCGGAAGATTCATCCTAGTGAAGTACCTTATCCTTGTAGTTTTCGTACTGTTATTTTTATTCGCATTAGCAATGCCCTCTCTATTATCCTAGGCCATCATAGCTTGAGCCAAAACTTGGAAAGCGTCTTAGAATTAAACATGAGTCACTTTCTCGGCCAAAGGGTCAATAAGATATTAAGGAACCTCGCGTTCTACACTGTGACATACGTTTCTTCATTACCTGAAAAACATCAAACATGATTTAAGAGAAGGATCTTTATAGATATTGATTCTAGGGAATGAAATTAGAGTAATGAAAGAAGTGAAGTTTCCTAAATTCTTTGTAGCCTCCTATTCATAAATGTGGTGTGCTTCAGTCTCATGAGCAAGACTTTACTCAAAACGGCTTGTCAGACATCTGATTTCACGTATTAGGATACTTCTTCCAATTCTAAGTGCCAACGATCTCTAGTCAGTAATATAACCCAACTAAGTGAGTTGGGGTCGAATCCCATAGGGAGTGGTGCATGCTTAAGATTCAAGAGCCAAGTGCAAAATATGTTCAAGTCAATCATAGGTAAAGACGTTTATGAATAAAAGCATGGTTTAAAATTTAGGGTGACATAAGTGTAAAATATGGTGGGTTTTGATTGTAATTATCAACTACAACAGCAGCTACTAACACTAAGGAACAAGTAAAGAGACGGGTTCTTGGGACGTAATTAGATTATAGGCTAAGCTAGACAAATGGGTGAGTGCAATCAATAGTAAATAACTGTAAAATAGTGAATAAACTAGACTTTAGGGGGAATAAACTTTCTCTTGAACACCAATAAGCAGCAATTAAGAACAACCTTCGCTTTAGTCCATCCACTCTCTCGAGCTGAATGTGTGGAAAAGGGTTTATGATTCACTCTCTCGAGCAGAACCCATGACAACCCAATACCCATAGACCATCAAATCAGTAATCTTGGTTTTAAAACCTCTCTCTCGAGCAAGCCAAAAACACAAAGTTAGAATTGCATTTGGAACTACAACCCTTTAAATTAAACCACAATTACTGATTGAAATCACTTTTAAACAATATTTAAACTATCAATTAACAATACCTAGTAGCTAAATCAACCCATATTCACATAATCACACTCCAAGAATTGGGGTTTTAACTAGACATCATAAAAAGATAGAAATCGTTACCAAATTGTATTTCCATCAACTGGATACAATTAATTTCGTCTTTACAAAGGTCAAGTTTGAAGAAACTCAAAGACCCACTTCCAATTTCTCAAAAATGGTAATCTTCAAATCTTCAAAGCTAAGGAAAATATTGTCTCTAACCTCAAAGTTCTAAAATTGATTGATAAAATTAGATACTATGAAAACTCTTTAAAAATTCGTTACTAAACTAAGAATTTTAAAATATATTTATAGTTGCCAAAAGTATGATGCGAAGAACCATTCGGCATTGCAAGTCGGGATCGCCGATCCACTTGGCGATCCGCTATCTGGTCAATTCTATCGCCTTTTTGCTTGTCCTTCAGCATCTTCAAGTTCTGTAACTTTGGGCGATCTAGTACTGCATCGCGGAACCGTTCGGTGACTCGCCAACTGCTCTTTTCTATCGCCGACTTGTTTTTCTCCTTCAGGGATTGGCACACTGGAACTTTAGGCGAGATCATGGTCATTCAGCGACTCGCCCAATGGCTTAGGTGATCATCAAGCCCTCTTTTCTTCGTTCTTTCAACTGCCTTTTTCCTTTTTTACTCATTAGTGTCCATGTTTTGTCCCTCAATCCAAATACTTGAAAATCAAGGATTTACATCAGTTATTGGCATAAAATATGCATTTGAGGACACTAAATTTATTAAAATAAAGCCCTAAATGAGTCCAAATCATGGACTCATCAACACCCCCAACATAAACTTTTGTTTGTCCTCAAGTGAAACTCAAGTTCAGCAGTCCAAAAAGGATGTCTCAAACAGTGCTAAACAACACTCAATCATGAATGCATACAAAAAGACTCAACTTACTCATGCAAGGATCAATTGTGCACTCAAAGATTCAAGTTGTGACTCACCATTATCAAAGACTCTCAAGTTCACAGTACTTGCTTCAAATGCAAGTTCAAACTCAACAAAGGTACTCAAATGCCCTAACACAAAGAATGATTCCATATTCACACACAATGGTTCAACAATTTAAAGCTCCGGAATCAAATGCAACTCTCACACTCACAAATATGAACACAATGCATGATTTCACCAATAGGTTTACCCGTATTTTCCAATAAACAGTTGTTTCAGCTCACTCAAGATCAAAAAGGTCTTTTCAAGGCTTGTAACGGGGCTGAGTGTAAAGGTATTGTCATTTAGGCTCAATGGTTGTATTCCTCATGAAATGTGTTGTGGTGAACACTTTCTTTTCTTTTCTTCATCATTCTCATTCGTGCTCACAAGTTACCCAATTATTCATCTTCCTTGGACTGTTGGACACCCCATTTCTTTTTTCATTTTCACAACTTTATTCCACAATCTGTTTCACTCTTTTCTTTTTTTGTGCCTTTTTTTATATGGTGGGGTTCCATTTTTCTCAAAACCATGGGTAAAAAGGGACTTCTTTGCACTTCTTGATTTACCTTCTCTTTTCACCACACCCCCAACTTAGGCTTTTGGCCTAAGTTGGCTATTCACACAAACCACAAATCATGAGGATTATAGGTAATGGATAAAGAAAGGTTACTATTTCATCAAGCTCCTTCCAAGAAAATGGTAAGGCTCAAAAGGTGTTTCAAGCGAAGTTTACACACTCACAAGGTAGGCCACAAAAAGAAGTATAATGTCAAATTGTTTCACACGGTTCAAAGTTGCCCAAGATCATATCAAGAGCTCGTATCACTTAGTCAACTTAACCAACGGGGCAATTTCTAAGTGTCATCACACATGGTTCATGGTAAGTTCATCACACAAGGCATTGACACCAATGTCAAACAAGACTCAACACTTTCGCTAGTGTGCAATGTTCATCACAAGAGACTCAATTTGATAATTGGCTAGTCACAACGAGATGCAAAAAGTTTACATATTGTCTATGCAACTTCATATGGCTTCATTGTAGCCGCACATTCATTTTTTTCCGATTCGGAGCACTATTCAAGTCATCGATATTGATCAAGACCGATACTCAAATTTGAAACAGAACAACAACATTCAAACACAATCAAAGGTGCCTCTGCATGTAATGTCTGAGGATCAACATCCGTGGATGTATCCACCAGTGCTGCCTTCCTCTTCTCTGTCTAATCCTTTAAATATTCTGCCTCGATCCTCCGGATATCAGTAGAAGATGTGGGAATCACTTCCACATCCTTCTTTATATATCTAGGAACCCGAGCCCGTGTGCACAACTCGGTGATCAACACCGTAAATGGAAGGGAGGTCTTTCGCTGCTTGGCCCTCATGACTATCTCCTGTGCCATAGTTATTCCCAGATTTATCCTCGTCTCATAAATAATGCAACCTAAACAGACTGCCTTGGTTAAGTGGAGAATCGACTCGTTCTGGGATGGCATGTTAGTGCTATTGATGAAGCCAAACCAAAACCTTGCAGCTATATTTAGATCATTCTTTTCAATCTGTGCTTCAACCTCCAACCACTTGGGAGTGCCATCTGATATTAGCGGGGACAACCATTTCTTCATATTTTCTAGTGTCTTTGTCCTTATCAGATGCTGACAATCGTCATCAATATTATCAAAACACCCCAGAACAACATTAATAGCCTCACTGTCACACTTGACCATCTTTCCCCGAACAACTATGTAGTAAACCGGCTTGAATGTAGCTTCCTGCTTCTTTCTCTTTGGTACCAAGGCTCCATAGGTAGAGTAGAACTACTGGACCCAATTCGAAATATACGGGCTGCGGGGCTTGGTGAAGATCTTGAATTTATGAGACTTCAGACAACTCATAATCTCTAGTTACCTGTCAATGACCCCATCAGTTGACAACCTCTTCTCATCTATGATTTTCCTCAGCCCCTCAGTCTTTAATCTGTTCATAGACTTAGGTGGACGACCTTGTACTGGTGGTGCTAGGACCACTTCCTGTGTTAGAACTGGAGGAGGAGTAGTGTTGGGCTGGGGATTCCTGATCCTAGACAGATTGTTCATCCTTTTGGATCACAACTCAACCCTTTGTGCTTCTAACAATTCATCATCCTCGGGCTTCGAAACTGCAGTATATTGCTCCTGGTGCTCACCCTCACTCTCAGAAGTAGTGAGGTTAGTGGCATAGATCCCGTCACTATCGGAGTTGGCTTCCGGTGACGCAAGTGCCTTCCCTTTACCTTTGTCTTTCCCTCCAGTTGTGGGTAGTTTGGTGGAGTTTCCCCTGGATGCAGTTACATCCTCATTGATAGTTATCCCCTTAGCCTTATTACGGGGTGGCATGTTTCTATCGGGAACTTTTTGTTTTGCCATGTCTATAAAAACATCAAAAAGAGTTAGAAACAATTCAATCAGATCCATAGAAAAATAGTTGCGGACAGACTCGCCGAACCGGTCGGTGAGTTGCCGAATCTCTTTGGTGAGCTAGATCGGGCTCGCTGAAAGGATTGGCTCAAACATCCCAGAAAAGTTTGGCCTTTCGGTAAATCGACAACATTAGTCGGCGAGCAAGCATTAGCCTACCGAAAGTTACAATGCATTTAAGCGTCAGGGTTGCAGACAAAGGGCGATCAAGAAGGACTTTTGGTGAATCGCCGAGTTCCTTTTGGTGACCTAAGACTTCTCTCCGAAAGTTAAAGAACCAAACCTCACATATAGCATGAAATTAAAGGTGATATGGGGAATTTCGCCAACCCACCGAGTGGTTCGGCGAGCTCGACCCAGCTCGCCAAACGACCCAACGTGCTTACTTTCAACCCATCTTCTAATATTCAACCCCGCAACCCTCGAAAATAAAATCAAAACATGCACCCATCAAATTAAACTAAGACCCATTACACCCATTCCCCGGGGATACACAGACTTCTCTCGGTTTGACCAAATTTGGCCATTTGATTACTTTTGCCCTTAAGAATGACGTCAACTGCTCCATCATTGGGAAAAATATGTCATTTGGCACAAATACAGGCTACTTAGACTTAACTCGACTAGACCCACAAAATGCAAGCACAAACCCAAAAAATTTAACTAATTTTTAGGCACTAAAACACGGGAATTCAATAACAAAGGCATTACGGGCAAAAAATTCAAATTAAACTAGGCACACACATATACAATTACAATTAGAGAGGCCCAACATATATCACGAAGATAAGATCATTGGAAATGAGTACAAATTTCTAAAAATGAATTTAGGGTTCGGAAAACCAACCTCAGATGCCGATTAAATAAGTTGAAATGCTAGGCGGAAATGAAATCCACTCCGAACATAAATTTGACGACCAAAATGCGGTAAAAAAGCAAACATATTGTATATTAAAGTGCAACTATGAGTTTGGGAGGTTCAAAAGTGAGGGAAAGTGAAAGAGTTTGAAAGTTTAAACCTTTGGCCTTAAAAAACCGTCCAGTTCTCGCCCATTCGGCGACATTAGTTTAGCTCGCCGACCCACTCGATGACACACCAAGTGGGCAGTCACCTTGCCGAGTTTTAAAGGACCTGCAACTAATGTGGGAGGCTAAACGGCGGACTAGATTGTGATCGATGACCTGGTCGGCGATTCGCCAAGTTACTCCTAGGCTCATCGAGTTTTACATACTCCACTTCAAAATTGTCTTGAATGCAATGGCGGTCCAAGTCGGGCTCGCCAACCTCTTCGGCAATACACCGACTGGACTTTTAGCTCGCCAACTGCACTTTTTCAAACACATTCCACACTTTGACATGCACAATCAACACACCATTATTGCAAACTTAAAAAAAGAGAGCAAATGAAACTTTTGTTACCTCCCAAGCAGCGCCTTAGTTAACGTCGCGGCACTACGCAAGTCCACAGTCAAACTTCATTCTTGGGGTTAGCCATATTATCACTAGGAAAACCCCCTTGCTGTCTCAGGTTTAAATGAGACAAGATATGATCCATTTGGGTCTCCAACTGCTTGATCGAAACGGAATGGGAAGTAACAGTCTGGCTAAGTGTCGACACATCTTCTTTCATTTCTTTCAAAATCTTGTGTGACCCCTAAACTTTTTTGATGATACGAGAAAGCATATCCTCCAACCGGCCACCTTCCGAATCCTTTGGCTTTTGGCGCTCATGGGGAGGCACATACCTATCATTCTCCCCATCCTTCCAATTGGGATTTCGATCATGATCCTTTTAACCTCCATCCCTATTCCAACCTTGGTTACCACCCTACCTCAGGTAGTTTGAACGATAACCACGACCTTGGTTGGCTAGGAAATTCACCTCCTCACTGTACAAAGCCTCAAACTTTGCCTCATCGGGATTATCACATCCGATACCCATGACATTGACACTCAGAGAACCATCTCCCATGACATTTTTGGATATGATGTCAAGTTGTGTCACTATCTTGGCCATGTTCTGGTCCCTCTCGTGGTTTTCTCCATCTGCTCTTTGGTCAATTTGAATGTGAGAGGAGAGACCTGATCTTCGCGGGTGTACCAAGCCCGATTTATTGTGGTCATGCCATCCAAGAGCTGATCCGCTATCACATAAGGTTGATGCATCAAACTTCTTAGAGAAAGTTGGTCAGTAACACCCTTGTTTACCCAGTCAAGGTTCCCGTAAAAATACTGCAACAACATATTGTCAGGCCGGCCATGATAGAATAGAGCTGAACAATAATCATAACTGAACCAAAGCATAAATCTGAGCAATAATAAGAGATAATCATGATACTAAACATAGAATGCTGGACATGAAATAACTTAATGCAATGATCAAGTTTACAATATGCTGATACTGAAATATGATGGTGACTGATAACATGGTTAATATAATAAAGTCTGACTGAACTGTGGGAGCTACTAATAACCGACATAAAACCACATGAGCTAAATGTGTAGTTAAATGTATACGCCCCACAGAGAGGACCCAATATACCCGTCTAGAGGTATAGAGGTTTGACTGGCATGATCACTAAAATGATGCCCAAAGAGGGGACTTACAACCTACGAGGCACGTAGTTCTGGGACTTGAGGGTGACTCACCCTAGTCCACTCAGTATTAAGCTTCTCCAATTTAATTATGTAATTAAGAATTTATGACTGAATTTATGTAATACAAGATAGCTCAAAACTTACATGTTATCTAAAAATGCAACATGAATATACTGATAATGAAACATTAAAATTTGAGGCATGTATATATGAAATATTTGACCTAGCATGTGTAATTCATGAACTAAACGAACTACACAACTAGGGTTTTGAATTTATGAAAGAATCTACAGAAAAAGATACTAAAATCATGATAATCTGATTAGGAACATTAAAGTAACTAATTCATAATAATCTGCTGAAATTCTAGAAACCCTAGGTCTAGATAATATGAAGGGAATCAAGAATCTTGCTGAATTCCAGGGACCTAATGGGTGAAAGGAACCCACTAGTGAAATCACACACACGTGGTGATGAAATTCATGGAGAAATCTTTTGATTTCAGGGCTGGAACTGAAGTAGACTTGTTGCGTTCTTGGACAGGGTTTGGTCAACTGCTTCATCTCTTATTTCTCTAGCTTGATGAAATTTTAGTGAATAAAGGTTTTGGTTATGTTCTGACTAGGTTATTAGGCTTAATCTGAGTAAAACAACGTAGTTTAGGAGTTAAATGACGTAGTTTAGGTGCCCAACGCAAAGGGGAAAGGACCAAAACGACCCTAACTTAATTATGTCAAAGGCCAACCATGGAGGGACCTACGGTCCGTGGGTTGATCTACAAACCGTAGGTAGGGGTCGTCGGTCAAGTTTGCCCGATAGGGCTTCACTAAAGTCAGCATAACTTTTTACTCGGAGATGAGATTTTAGCAGACTCGGTGGCGTTCAAAAGAGGATTCAATTATCTATGATTAGGTTGGTGATGGGCCACAAAATTCCTTTTTTTCTAAGAATGATGACCATATGAAGTTCATCCATAAGCAATTTCCCAACCTACGGTCTGTGGTCCTACCTATGGTCCGTGGGTGGTTCCATTGGTACTGGCACCAGTTTGAGATCCGAGGTGTTACGATATCTCCCCCTTTGGAACATTCATCCTCAAATAAAGAATAAACTAGTTTGAAATGGAGGGAAAGAGCTGCAACCCTATCACTAAATACTGGAAACTGCTATCTAACTGAATTAAGTTTCAATAACATGCAAATATGCTAAAAATGCAAGTACAAACTGAAGGAACTGTATAAAAAGACGGAAGCTATAACTAAATGATTGAAAAACTGAAGAGGAACTATTACCTCAAGATGGAATGGAATCGGAAGGAAAGAGATGAGGATACTTGGCCTTCATGGCTAGTTTTGCTCCGCAAGTAGCTCTATCTACGAACTGACTCCTCCACAAAACCTTAATTGTAGTGACTTCTTTGTTCCTCATCCTTCGAACATGACAATCAATGAATTCAATTGGTACCTCTTCATAAGTGAGATTATCCTTCACAACCACATTTTCTAAAAGTGCAATAGATGCTAGATAACCCACACACTTCTTCAACAATGAAATGTGAAAATCCGGATGCACTGCTGCTAGTTCTATTGGCTACTCTAACTCATAAGACACTTTACCAACCCTTTTCAAGATCTTGTAAGGGCCTACATATCTTGGACAGAGCTTTCCTTTCTTGCAAAATCTCATCACCCCCTTCATGGGTGACACTTTCAGGAAAACCCAATCATTAACTTGGAACTCTAATTCCCTTCTCCTTACATCTGCATAGGACTTTTGGCGACTCTGGGGTGTCTTAAGTCTATCTCTAATGAGTCGCACTTTCTCCATACCATCGTGAACTGAATCTGGCCCTATCAAGGCTGCTTCATCTCCTTCAAACCAACAAACTGGAGATCTACATCTTCGCCCATATAGTTCCTCATAAGGGGTCATCTGAATGTTGGAATGGTAACTATTATTGTAGGCGAACTCTATAAGAGGGAGGTGATCATCCCAACTACCCTTGAAGTCCATCAGACAAGCTCTCAACATGTCCTCTAAGGTTTGAATGGTACGCTGTACCTGACCATCCGTCTGTGGATGAAATGCTGTGCTAAGATTAACCTGAGTGCCAAGACCTTTTGAAATGACTTCCAAATATGAGAGGTAAACTGAGGACCTCTATTTGTGATGATAGATAAAGGATCCCCATGCAACCTGACTATCTCATTAATGTAAAGCTTAGCGTAGTCCTCCACCGAGTGTGTAGTCTTAACAACCAAAAAGCGTGCAAACTTAGTGACTCTATCAACTATCACTAAAATGGAGTCTTGCTTTCAGCGAGTACAAGGTAAACCTGTAATGAAGTCCATGTTGATCACTTCCCACTTCCAAGTAGGAATGTTGATCTCTTGAGTCATACCTCCTATTTTATGATGTTCTACCTTCACTTGCTAGCAATTAGGGCACTTAGACACAAAATCTGCTATATCCCTTTTCAAACAATTCCACCAAAAGACTTTCCGCAGATCATGGTATATATTAGTGGCGCCTGGATGAATAGAATATCTGAAGTTATGGGCTTTTGCAAGAATCTGCTGTCTCAACTCAGCCACCTTAGGAACACATAATTGACCCTGATAGCGAAGCACACCATCTCCCTCTTGGGAGAAAACCTCAACCCTCTGCTAATAGACTGCACCCTTTAGTTGAAGCAATATCAGATCACTATCTTGTTTTTCCTTAACCTCCGCTACTAATGATGATTCTGACCCATTCTGGACTATTACACCACCATCTGATATGGTAATAAGACGAACTCATAAACGAGCAAGTCTGTGAACATCCTTTGCTAGTTCATTTCTTTCTTCCTCAACATGTGCTACACTACCCATAGATAGTCTACTAAGAGCATGTGCTCCTACATTTGCCTTACCAAGATGGTAATGCACACTCTTATCATAATCCTTGAGGAATTCAAGTTATCTCCTCTGGCCAAAATTCCACTAAATTATCATAAGCATACTTAATAAACTAAATTAGGAAAGTACTGTATAGAAGCTAAATCATTATATAAACTGAAATGATACGGAATACCCATATACTATCTGAATAAATGAAAAGTGAGAGTTCAACAACAACTGGAAATTGAAACTAAAACACTAAGGATGAAACTAACTATGTCTGAAAATAGCCTCTAACTGACTAGAAGTGCTGGGAGATCCCCCAGCTAAATTTAGAAAAACTTAAACTAAAACTATAAGCAAAATAGGATAATCATGTCACTCGTCCTCGAAAAATGAAGACTCACCACAGATGCTGTTGAACTGAAGATCGGGAATCGATCTATGCGTGATCTTGAAGCTGAGAACCTGAACCTACATTAGGAGAAGATGTAGCGCAGAGTATGTGTCAGTACTTGAAAGGTACTAAGCAAGCAGGATAGAATAGAACTGAACAATAATCATAATTGAACCAACGCATATATTTGAGCAATGATAAGAGATAAGAATGATACTAAACTGAGAATACTGGACATGAAATAATTGAACGCAATGATCAAGTTTATAACATGATGATACTGAAATCTCACTGTAACTGATAACATGGTCAATACGATTGAGTCTGACTGAACTGTGGGAGCCACTAATAACCGACATACAACCTGATGAGATAAATGTGGAGTCAGATGTATACGCCCATCGAGAGGACCCAATATACCTTGCCAGAGGTATAGAAGCATGACTTGTGTGATCACTAAAATGTTGCCCATAGGGGGTATTTACAACCTACGGGAGACGTAGTTCTGGGACCTTAGGGTGACTTACCCTAGTACACTCGGTAATAATCTTCTCCCAATTGATTATTTAATTAACAATTGATGAATGAATTTCTTTAATATTGGATAGCTCAAAACTGACATGCTAACTGAAAATGCAACATTAATGTGCTGATAATGAAACATTCAAATATGAGGCATGTATATATGAAATATCTGACCTAGCATGTGTAATTCATGAACTAAACGTACTACATAGCAAAGGTTCTAAATTTATGAAAGAATCTACATAAAACGATACTAAAATCATGATAATTTGATTAGGAACATTAAAGTAACTAATTCATAATAATCTGCTGAAATTCTAGAAACCCTAAGTTTAGATAATATAAAGGGAATCAAAAATCTGACTGAATTCTAGGGTCCTAATGGGTGAAAGGAACTGAAGAAAACTTGTTGCATTCTTAGAGATGGCTTGGTCGATTGCTTCTTCTCAATTTGCTCTAGTATGATGATTTTTTAGTGAATAAAGGTTTTGGTTAGGTTCTGACTAGGTAATTAGGCTTAATCTAAGTAAAAAAGAGTAGTTTAGGATTTAAACGACGTATTTTAGGTGCCCAACGCATAGGGGAAAGGACCAAAATGACCCTAACGTAATTCTATCGAAGGCCACCCATGGAGGGACCTACGGTCCGTGGGTTGATCTACCAACCTTAGGTAGGGGTTGTCGGTCAAGTCTGCTTGACAGGGCTTCACTAAAATGAGCATAACTTTTTTCTCGGAGATGGGATTTTAACAAACTCGGTGTCGTTAGAAAGAGGATTAAATTATCTATCATTATGTGGGTCATGGGACACGTATTTTATTTTGTGCTAAAAGTGATGACTATTTGAAGTTGATCGATAATCAATTTCCCTCTAACTGGCTGATGGCCCTTACCTATGGTCCAACCACGGACCGTACTGGTCGACCGTGGGTGGGATCAGAGACTATTAACAGTTGGGCCTTAACGACGGAACACCACCTATGGCCCGTGGTCCTACCTACAGACCGTTGGTGGTTCTGTTGGTAATGGCACCAGATTTTTTAAAAACTAGGATTTTCTTCGTTTTGAGATCTGAGGTGTTACAATCCAATAGATGAAAGGAATCCATCAGTGAACTCCCACATTTATGGATGATCAAAGTCTAACAATAAAAAGAAAGTAGGAGACTTGAGACTTTCTTCCTTGTACTTGAGAGAGAATTGGAGAGGATAAACTTGGATGAGATTTGGGAATTTGAGTTAATGCGAGGGTTTGGGTAGATTAAGAATTAAAAAGGTAGTTATAGGACTCTGAATTAGGGTAAAAAAGACATAATATAGGTATTAAATGCATAGGAAAAGACCCAAATACGCTTCGAAAATAACTATCGTACAGACCTACCGTTTGGACCTATGGTCCATAGAAGTTTCTACTGCCCATACTAGTCGACAGTAGAATCATCTTCTGAAACCCAAAATTCACCTTACTTTTCAAGAAACAATTCCACAACTCGTCGTTCATAATATGGTCCATAGATACCTTCCGTAAAACCCAAGTTCAAGTCCAAAATTTCATTTATTTTGGATCCCTTCAACTAGACCCCTTCTACGACCGGTAGAACAAACAATGACGTGTAAAAGCCTTCCGTAGGTCTGAGGTCCTAAATCAAATTTCTGAATCCTTCCTACGGAAGCCATTTACAGCCAATCCAATGTCCTACAACTCTTCCTATAAAGTCTTACACAAATTTCAAGAACTTTAAATTTCAAAAAACATAACTCAACTCCACCACTTCCTACAATCCATTCATAGGACTTGTAGTCTCTGTGCAAAAAATCTGAAATTTTCCTTTCCAATTTTTGAGGTGTTAAAATATCTCACACATAGGAGCATGCATCCTCGAATGGGACTTAAGCTAGCATAAATAGACTAGGAGAGAAACTAACAATTCAATGGGAACGTAAATCTCATCATTATGCACATAAATAAGGAGAATCGCTCCAAGATATATCATAACATCAAAAATCAAGTTTTTGAAGAGCATGCATGCATATGGAAACATGCGAATGACTAAAACGCATGAATCCAAAAGAATGAACAATGAAAAGCTAATACCTCAAGCTAGAGTAGGGGCAAATGTAAAGATATGAGGACACCGGGTCAACATATTGGCTTTTGTCTCCCAAGTCGCACCCTCAACTAATTAATTTCTCCAAAGAACTTTCACGGATGTAACTTCTTAATTTCTCAACTTCCAGACTTGCCGGTCTACAATATCAACTGGAACCTCTTCATAAGAAACATTTTCTTTAACTCCCAAACCCTCAAAAGGTAACATGGATGTTGGATTTCGAATACACTTTTTCAATAAAGAGAAACTGAATAATGGATGTACCGATTCTAAATTATTAGGCAACTCTAACTCATAAGTAACCTTGCAAACATGCCTCAAAATCTAATATGGGCCTACATATCGAGGACTTCGTTTCCCTTTATTTCCAAATCTCAGTATACCCTTAATGGGTAAAATTTTCATGTAGACCCAATATTCAACATTAAACCTTCTAACATCTGCATAGGACTTTTGTCGACCATGAGTCATTTTCAACCTTCCACAAACATGTCAACTTCTCCATAGCTTCATGCACCTCCTCGAGCCCTATCAAAGCAACCTCATCAACTTCAAACAAACCTATATGAGACGTGCACCTCCTACCATAAAGAGTCTCAAATGGTGCCATTGCAATACTATAATTATAGCCATTAATATAAGAAAACTCAATCAAAGGTTAATGATCATTTCAATTACCCTTGAAATCAATCACGCAAGCTCTTAATATATTTATAAAAGTATGAATAGTACGCTCGGCTAGTCTATTTGTATGTGGATGAAAATTATTGCTAAGCTTCACTTGAGTACCATGGTTTTTCTTAAATGAACTCTGAAATTGAGATATGAATTGAGTGCCATAATCAAAGATAATAGACAAGGGCACCCTATGAAGCCTTACCATTTCCTTAATATAAAGCTAGGTGTATTCCTCTTCTGAAAATGAAGTCTTAATGATATGAAAGTGAGCCAATTTCATCATTCGGTCCATAATAACCCAAATCGAATCAAACTGATGATGAGTGTTAGGTAAAACCATAATAAAGTCCATATTCATATCTTCCCACTCCTATGTAGGAATACTAATGTTTTGAGTCAAATCACCCGGTTTCAGATGCTCAACTTTCATTTGTTGACAATTCAGACACTTAAAAACCAATTTTGCATTGTCCTTCTTCATCCCATTTCAAAAATAGACTTCTCATAAATCACGGTATAACTTGATGGCTCCCATATAAATAAAATACTAAGAACTGTGAGCTTCTGTCAAAATAAGAATTTTCAACTCATCAACATTCAAGATACATAATCGACCTTTAAATCAAACGACACCATCTTCCCCTTGGAAGAAAGCCTTAATGGCTTTTTCAGAAATGAACTTCTTCAACTCAACTATTACAAGATCAATAGCTAACTGAACCTTCACATATGATACAAAAGACTAGTTTGAAACATTATGACTAAGCACACCACCTTCACTAGAATCAACCAAGTGAACACTCAATATGGAAAATATATGATCATGAGAAACTAACTCATTCTTACCATTCTCATCATTATCAATTCTTTCCACCGACAGTTGACTAAGATCATCTACCATCATATTCACTTTACCTAGATTCTAAAGGACACTAACGTCGTTATCTTTCAATAACTAAAGCCATCTCCTGTGGCAGAGATTAAAATTCTTTTGAGTGAACAAATACTTCAATATCTTGTGGACAGTAAACTCATCCACATGAACATCATATAAGCAAAGCCTTAAAATCATAAGGGTAAACACTACTGGCACTATGTCAAAATCATGAGTGTGATAATTGTTTTCATGAACTGTTGCCTTGAAGCATAAGCAAAGACTTTCTCTTGTTGCATTAAAGCACAACCAAGGCAAATCCATGATGCATCCGAATAAACAACAAAAACATCTAATCCTTTTGGTAATGTTAAAATAGTGGCTAAAGTGAGTCTACCCTTCAACTCTTGGAAACATTTCATTAACGTATCAAGGCATTTCATCCAATAATAAATGCCAATGATCATTCGTCAGTATTATAACCTAACTATGTGAGTTGGGGTCGATCCCACAGGAAGCGGTTCGTAATTGAGAATCAATAGAAAAGCAAAAATATGTTCAAGTTAATTATAGCTACAGACATTAACGAGTAAAAACATGATGAATTAAAAAGGGTGACACAAGTGTCAATTATCAAAGGGAGTTTTGTAAGCAATTATCAAATAAAATGGAAACTAAACCGAAAATGCATATATGGAGACATGATTCTTGGGATGTGATAGGAATATGGTCTAAAATACACAGCGGGGTAAATGTTATTAATAGTAACTCGCTGCAAATTAGTAACTAGGCTATACTTTAGTGGGGGTAAATTTTCTCTCGAACAATTTACCCCGAATCAAATTGGTTTCTCTTGAACACCGATAAGCGGCAATGAAGTACAACCGTTGCCTTAGTCCATTCACTCTCTCGAGCTGAATGTGTGGGAGAGGATTTAGGATTTACTCTCTCGAGCTGAACCTATGAGAACTGAATAACTATAGACTATCGATTCAGTAGTTTTGGTTATAAAACTTCTCTCTCCAGCAAGTAAAAAACACGAAGATAAATTGTATTTACAACTACAACCCCATTTAATTCAAACACAACTACTAAACGAAATCAGCTCTAAACAGAGAATAAACAATCAATTAGCAACAACCAGTAGTATATTCAACCCATATTCATAAAATCACGCCCCAAGAATTGGGGTTTTAGCTAGACATAGTAAAGAGATGGAAATCGATACCGAAAATAGGTATGATAAATATTGTCTTTACACACGTCAAGGATGAAGAATCTTCAATACCCTTTTCCAATTGCTTAGAAAATGGAAATCTTCAACTCCTCAAAGCTAAGGAAAATTGTCTCCCAAAAACTAAGTTCTAAAACAGAATAATTCTAAAAACTAGTTTCTGAAATGTAAAACTTGATACTAAACAAAAAATTTCAACAGGTATTTGTAGTTTTCAAAAAGTGTGCTGCGAAGGATCACTCGGTGCAGTTAGTCGGGATCAACTATCCACCTGGCGATCCGCCCTTTAGTCTGGTTCATCGCCTTTTTGCATTGTCCTTCAGCAACTTCCCGCTCTGTACCTTTGGGCGATATGGAATTTGCTCACGGAACCGTTCGGCGACTCGCCGACTTCTCCTTTCTATCGGCTATTTGATTTTGTCCTTCAGGGCTTGGCACATTGGAACATTGGGCGAGACCAAGGCCATTCGGTGACTCGCCCAATGGTTTAGGCTATCCTCAGGCCTTCTTTTCTTCGTTCTTTCAGCTGCCTTGTTCCTTTTTGCTCAATAATGTCCATGGTTTGTCTCTAATTCCAAATACCTGAAACTCAAGGATTTTCATCAGTTATTGAGACAAAATATGCATTTTAGAATACTAAATCTATAAAAATGAAGCCCTAAAAATGTCCAAATCGTGGACTCATCAACACCCCAACTTAACGTTTTGCTTGTCCTCAAGTAAAAGTCAAGTTCAGCAGTTCAAAAAGGATGTCTCAAACAGTGCTACACAAGACTCAATAATGAATTCACACAAAAAGTCTCAACTTACTCCTGCAAGAATCAATTGTGCACTCAAAGTTTCAAGTTGTGACTCACCATCATCAAAGAATCTCAAACTCACTATACTTGCTTCAAATGCAAATTCAAGCTCAACAAAGGTATTCAAATGGCCTCACAAAACGAATGATTCCATATGCACTCAAAAGTTCAATCATTTAAAGTTCTGGAATCAAGATCAACACTCACACTCACAAAGATAAACACAATGCATGATTCCCCCCATAGGTTTGCCCTTATTTTCCAATCGACTTTTGCTTCAGCTCATTCAAGTTCAAAAAGGTCTTTTTCAAGGCTTGTACTAGGGCTGAGTGTGATGGTATGATCATTTAGGCTTATAGGCTAAAAATCCTCATGAAATGTGATGTGAACAACATCCTATTTCCTTCTCTTTGTCATTTTCATTCAAGCTCAAAAGTAACCTCTTATTCATCTTCCATGAGTCATTGGAAACCCCATTTTCTTTGTATTTCCACAACTTTATTTCACCACTTTTTCTTTTTCAATCTTTACTTCTTTTTCTCTTTTTTTTTTATATATGGAGGGGTACCATTTTTCTCAAAACATGGGTATAAGGGACTCCTTTGCATTTACTTAATTTGCTTTCTCTTTTCACCACACCCTCAACTTAGGCTTTTGGATATTCAAACAAACCACAGATCATGAGGATTATAGGTAATGGATCAAGAAAAGTTATATTTTGTATCAAGTTTCTTTCAAGAAAAGGTTAAGGCTCAAAGGGTGTTCAAAAGAGGTTCACACACTCACAAGGTAGGCCAAAAAAGAGGTATATGTCAAATTGGTTCACACTCTTTAAAGTTGCCTAAGATTATCTCAAGAAATTGCATCACTTAGTCTACCGGACCAACGGGGCAAATTGTAGGTTTCATCACACATGGTTCATGGTAAGCTCATCACACAAGGCATTGACACAAATGTCAAACAAGACTCCGCACTTTCGCTAGTGTGCAATGTTCATCACAAGAGAACTTGATTCGATAATCGGCTAGTCACAACGAGATGCAAAGAGTTCACATATTGTCTATGCAACTTCAATTGGCCTCCTCGTAGCCGTGCATTCATTTCTGTTCGATTATGAGCACTATTCAAGTCATCGGTATTGAGCGAGACCGATACTTAAATTTGTATAAGAACATCCACATTCAGCAACAAGAGGTGGAATTTTTTTCCGAAAGGGTTCAAAAATCATTTACAATTTAAAAACGCGGAGCCACAAGCTTAAACATCCACAAAAAGCAGTATCAATACTATTATAGATTTCAACCCAAATATATAAACAAAACGGAGTCACAAAAGGTGGGCCTCACTCCACCATAAATAAACATTTGTCCTCAAATGCAAATAAAAACATCCACAAGTCGAAATAAAGTAAGTCACAGATGGAGGTAAAGAGAGGGTCCCGTCTACAAAGTTGGTCCATTTTTTTGGGCATCAGTGCCTGATGCATCACTCTGAGTCTGAGCATCAGTGCTCGGGGTCACCTCAGGAGGAATGACAGTGACAGATCCACTAGGGGTTGTCACTTGCGAGTCCTCTAGAAAGGATCATTAGGATCTCTGATAGTGGTCTTCCTATCAGAAGTGGACCTCTTGCCTTTGCCTTGCCAACCCGTTGTGGGATGTTTCGTAGCTTTTCCTCTAGATATAGCTACATCCTCATTTATCGTAATCCCCTTAGTCTTCTCTTGGGCTGGTATTCTTCTTTCAACTGCTTTTGATCTAGTCATGTCTGCAAAACATTGAAGAGAATTCAGGAAATATCCAAACAACCGCACAGAAAATTAAGCGCAGATAGACTCATCGAAACGGTTGGCGCGTCGCCAAATTGCTTTGGTAAACTGGGTTACCCCACCGAAAGGTACAATGAAAGAGCAGTTCAGGTGCACAAATAAAAGGCGATCAAGAAATCTTTCGGTGAGTCGCCAAATGCCTTCGGCGACCTCAGGCTTCTCGCCGAAAGTTATAGACACCAACATCAATTAAAGCATGCAATTAAAATCTAGATAAGGACCTTTGGCGAATCGCCGAGTGGTTCGGCGAGCTCGACCCAGCTCACAAAATGACCCAACGTGCCTTCTTTCAACCCAACTTCTCGAATTCAACCCCACAACCCCCAAAAACAAAATCAAAGTATGCAATAGTTAAATTAAGCTCAGACTCATAACACCCATCACCCCGGGATACTCAGACTTCTCCTAGTTTTGCCAAGTCTGGCCAATTGACGACTTTTGCCCTTAAGAATGGTTTCATCCACTCTATTATTATGTAATTTACGCCATTGAGCATAAATACGAGCTACTCAGACTTCACCCAACAAATTTAACCAACGTTCAAGAACAATCCCACAATATTTAACTCATTTTAAGGCAAAATTTACGAGCATTCAACGATCAAAACAGTAAAGGCAAGATGATCAAATTAAAATTGGCATTCAAACATTCTAATACTATCAGAGAGGCCCAGCACACATCACTAAGATATGATCATTGCAAATGATTACAAATTCAATAAAATAAATTCGGGGTTTGGAAAACCAACCTTTTATGCTGATTAAAGTACTTTGAAATGCTATGCGACAATGTAATCCAAAGTCTGAACACCAATCAACAACAAAAATACTTATGGAATGCAAAAATATTGGAAATACTAACTAGGTGCGAGTTTGAGAAGTTTGAAAGTGAGGGAAACTGAATATTTTGAAACTTTGAAACCAGTGGCCTTTAAAAAGGTCCAATTCTCACCCATTTGACGATGTTAGTTGTGCTTGCTCACCCACTCGGTGACACAGTAAGTGTTCACTTACCTCGCTGAGTTTTACAGACCCTCCAGTTAATGTGGGTGTCCGAATGGCGGTCTATGTCGAGACAGCCGACCTGGTCGACAATTCGCTAATAATTTCATGGGGTCGTCGAGTTTTACAGTCTCCATTTTGAAGATGTCTTGAGTCGAATGGCGGATTAAGTCGGGCTCCCCGACCTATTCGGCGATGCACCGACTGGACCTTTTAGCTCGCTAACCTGCATTTTTTCAAACACTATCCACACTATAACCTGCACAATCAACACATCATTATTTCTAAAACAAAAATAAAGTAATAAAGGGTTTTGGGTTGCCTCCCAAACAGTGCCTTAGTTAACGTCGTGGCACGATGCAAGTCACCAGTTAAATCTCATTCTCGGGGTTAGCCATAGTATCATTAGCTAACACCTCTTTATGCTGTGAGTAGAGACATGACAATAGTTGGCCTATTTGGGTGTCTTGTACCAGAATAATGGAATGGGAGGTCATCATCTGATTCAACATTTCGACATTATCTTTTATCTAATTCAACACTCTCTCTTGTTCCTCAAGTTTGTATAGAATGAGTGAGAGGACATCTCCATTTTGTCCACCCTCATGCTGCTTCATCTTTTTACAGTTGCGACAAGGAAGGTACTTGCTCTTCTTTTTAAACCTTGTTTCCAACTTCATTACCTTCTTGCACAGTTCATCCAGCTGAATCAACAATGCAGCCCATTCTTGGTCCTTTTCTGCTTCATTGTTGGCTTTAACCATGCCATCAAGGAGTTGGGCTACTAATCCATAAGGTTGTTGTATCAAACAGCCTATAAAAAGTTGATCAACAACGCTTCTATTTTCGGGACCAAGGCCTCTATAAAAGCATTCTAGCAGTAATTTGTCTCGCATTTGAAGATTCGGGCACTGCTGTAACAATGCCTTAAATCTCGGCCACATATCATGGATAGTTTCACTTTCCAATTGCTGGAATTTTAGGAGGTTATGCCTAAAGTTCAATAACCTCAACACGGGGTGATCTATTTAGTCAATGTTTTCAGCCCTTACACTCATTATTCCTGTTTCAACACACAAACAACGAAAATAAAAACTAAAAATGAAGTAAGTAGGACTATAACTAACAAGAACAAAATCAAACTTAACTAAAAATTCTCAATTAGCACCACTCCCCGGCAGCAGTGCCATTTTCACATAACGTATCAATGCATTTCATCCAAATACTAAATGCCAACGATCGTTCGTAAATAAAATAACCCAAGTACATGAGTTGGGGTCGATCCCACAGGAAGCGGTTTGTAATTGAGAATCAATAGAAAAGAAAAACTATGTTCAAGTTAATTATAGCTATAGGCATTAACGAGTAAAACCTTGATAAATTAAAAAGGGTGACACAAGTGTCAATTATCGAAGGGAGTTTTGTAAGCAATTATCAACTAAAATGGCAACTAAAGAGAAAATGCAAATATTCAGACGGGATTCCTGGGATATGATAGGAATATGGGCTAAAATACAAAGCCGGATATATGCTATTGATAGTAACTCGCTACAAAATTAGTAACTAGGCTAGACTTTAGTCGGGGTAAATTTTCTCTCGAACAATTTACCTCGAATAAAATGGGTTTGTCTCGAACACTGATAAGTAGCAATGAAGTACAACCTTCGCCTTAGTCCATTCACTCTCTCGAGCTGAATGTGTGGGAGAGGGTTTAGGATTCAGTCTCTCAAGCTGAACCCATGACAACCCAATAACTAAAGACTATCGATTCAGTAGTTTTAGTTTTAAAACTTCTCTCTCAAGAAAGTCAAAAACACGAAGATAAAATTATATTTGCAACTACAACCCCATTTAATTCAAACACAACTACGGAACGAAATCACCTCTAAACAGCGAATAAACAATCAATTAGCAACACCCAGCAGTAAATTCAAACCATATTCACAAAATTACACCCCAAGAATTGGGGTTTTAGCTAGACATAGTAGAGAGATAGAAATCGATACTGAAAAGTTTTTCCATCAAATGGATACGATAAATATTGTCTTTACACATGTCAAGGATGAAGAATCTTCAATACCTACTTCCAATTGCTTAGACAATGGAAATCTTCAACTCTTCAAAGCTAAGGAAAATTGACTCCCAAAAACTAATTTCTAAAACATAGTAATTCTAAAAACTGGTTTCTGTAATTTAAAACTTGACATTAAACTAAAAAATTTAAACATGTATTTATAGTTGTCAAAAAGTGTGTTGCGAAGGATCACTCAGCGCAGTTAGTTGGGATCGCCGATCCACTCGCCGATCTGCCCTTTAGTCTTGTTCATCACCTTTCTGCATTGTCCTTCAGCAACTTCAGGCTCTATAACTTTGAGTGATATGGCACTGCCTCGCGGAATCGTTTGGCGACTCACCGACTGCTCCTTTCTATCGCCTATTTGATTTTGTCCTTCAAGGCTTGACACACTAAAACATTGGGCGAGACCAAGGCCATTCGGCGACTGGCCCAATGGTTTAGGTGATCCTCAGGCCTTCTTTTCTTCGTTCTTTCAGTTGCCTTGTTCCTTTTTGCTCAATCGTGTCCATGCTTTGTGTCTAATTTCAAATACCTGAAACTCAAGGATTTTCATCTGTTATTGAGACAAAATATGCATTTGAGGACACTAAATCTATCAAAATAAAGCACTAAAAGAGTCCAAATCGTGGACTCATCAACACTTCTCACAAGCATCCGACCATAAGAATTTCACCTTCTTTTAAATCAATCTCATCAATGGCAAAGCTATAGTGGAAAATATTTCCATGAACATTTTATAGTAACTGGAAAAATCCAAGAAACTTTGTATATTTGGAGTAGACAATGGTCAGGGCTAATTCTTAAGCACCTTGGTATTTTGGGATTAACTTGAATACCTTAGAAGAGACAATATGGCTAAGGATATAAACATAACTCAATCAAAATTCACACTTGCTAAACTTAGCATACAATTAATGATCCCTGAAAAATTGAAACGTTATTTTCAAATATTCAACATGTTCATCATCACTCTTTGAATAAACCAAAATATCATCAATAAATATAATAAAAACATATCAAGATATTGCTTCTAAACCCTATTCGTCAAATCCATGAATGTCATTGAAGCATTAGTCAAACCAAAATAAATCACCTAAAATTCAAAGTTACCATACCGAGTTCGAAAATCCATCTTTGAAATGTACTCTTCCTTCACCATCAATTGGTGATAACCTGACTGAAGGTCAATCTTACAGAAATAACTTGTTCCTTGGAGTGGATCAAATAAATCATGTAACCTTGGAATATGATACTTATTATTTATGTACCTTGTTCAATTGTCCATAGTCAATGCACATTAAGAGGGCATTATCCTTCTTTCAAATAAACAATATTGTAGAACCCAATGGAGCAATACTCGGCCTAATAAAACCCTAATCTAACAAATCCGTGAATTGATCTTTAAACTTCTTAAGTTTTGTAAGGTCCATGTGATAAAAATGAATAATGATAGGTTGTGTATCTTGGAGAAGGTCAATATCGAAGTCTTTTTCTCTTTTGGGAGGAATAATGGGAAGATTATTAAGAAACATTTCGAAAATCTCATTTACTATCGGAACTAACTCAAAGATAGGGGTTTCAGAATCTGTATCCCTAAACAAATCAAATGATATATACAACCCTTAGAAATCATATTCCTTTCCTTAAGAAAAGATATGAACTAACACTTAAGAGCATAATTCCCCCTTCCTATGATATGATAGGTTCGTTCGGAATTTTGATCTGACCAAGCGGATCCTATAATCTATGGAAGCATAACATGCATGAAGCCAATCCATCCAAGAGTAACATCTAATTATAACATATCAAGCTCTACAAGATCAACATGAGTGACTCTTTGAGAAACGAAAATAGGAAAAATTGTATAAACTCTTTTTGCAACTTTAGAATCAACAATGAGAGTAGAGACATGAAAGGGATTAGAAAGGATTCCTGGACAAACATAAAATCTAATGGCCAAATAAGGAGTTAAAAATAATAAGGTAGCATATGTATCTAGTAAAACATAAGCATCGAGGTGAAAGACGTTAAAACATACCAATCACAACATCCGGATAACCCTCACGATATTTTGTCGACTTTGAAAGGCTTAGAATTTGTTTTGCTTCAGAGAACCCGAGCTGAATCCACTAGGCTAAGCATTTTTACTGTCACGACCCAGGAGTACCCCCTTTGAAGTGACACGACCTACAAGACTCTGAAAAGCCTCATACAAGCCTCTTAGCATATCATAACATAAGATAATAGAAAATGGTACGGAAAATTTGAAACATTTTTCAATACAATCGAAATCTTATAAGACAAAGTGAAAGTTTACTACACAAGTCTCAAACCATATAATACTTGAAAAGAGTTAGGGACACAACCCATACAAATTCTAAACATAAAGAAAGACATAAAAAGGAAAGGTTATCAAGTCCTCAATTGTATGAGGACTCACCAAAACTTCTCTTCTTGATCTACTATGAGCCTAGCCACGAGAATGGAAGTCGATATCGCCGAAGTACCCTACATTTGATAAGAATATAGGCAAAAGTAGGTGTTAGTACAATAATGTACTAAATATGATGGCCAACATAAATCATCAACATAAGCATATAAGAGGCATTAGTGAACATAAGACATATACCATAATCAAAAGAGACAATAACATAAGTCATAAGCATAAGAGACAAAAATATAGTCATAGACATAATCAATGCATCTAAGTGAATATCATATAAGACAGTCATTTCATAAGTCACCTCATGGCAAGCTTGTGACATGCATGGATAAGATCCCATAATCCCATCCATACTAAACAAGTCACTTTAGGTTCTCATTCACATTTACCATCTTTTGATCTCATCCTTAGCTTATTTCTCATAGACAGGGGGACATTCACCTTTAGTCACACATGTAATGGAGGGGACTTTCAAGCTATAATCCAATATAAGCATACATCATAATCATAAGTCATAAACATGTTCATTACATAGATAATCATGACATAAGACAAATATATCAGAATACCCTCAAAGCATACTTATGCCATGCATCAATAAGACCCCATAAATCCCACCCATGCTAAGGAAAGATTCTTAAGTAACTATAATTCATAATTAATATTCTTGTTTGTGGGAATTAGCCTTAAGTGACATAGACCATGTGAGCTTAACATAGAATTCGGTGTTACCCACACTGAAATGGGTTGCTCTACTTCCCTGTGGTCGAACCATACTTTATTAGCTTTCGGTTGATCCACTAGCCAAATATCCTACAAGAACACGTAGTTATGGGATAAGGAGACTTTTACTAGAAACCCATACCGAACTTTGGTAAAAGGTGTCCATCTCATGAGATAGATACTTTGGGAACCCGAACTCTACTTGCGTAGAAGGAACCCATTTGGAAAGCCGGACTCAACTTGTGTAAAAGCTTTCATTGGGAAGCCGAACTAACTTAGGTAAAAGCTTCCATCTCATATTCATATCCACTCGGTGGTAAGCATAATTCCCATTGACTTCAGATAAGTCTTGACTTAAGTTCATGGTTATGGAAGACTG
Source organism: Solanum tacnaense (assembly GCA_029582525.1). NCBI lineage: Eukaryota > Viridiplantae > Streptophyta > Magnoliopsida > Solanales > Solanaceae > Solanum > Solanum tacnaense. Next base: position 35,549 of record JAJOOD010000094.1, on the reverse strand, counting down.
CTTTGACACTAAATACAACATAATTCATAAGATAGCTCATAGATTCAATATGTGAGAATAGCCTTTCAAACTTAGAATCATCATATTGTGAGAGAGAACCTTTCACATCATGTTCATTATGTGTTTATAAGCATAGCCTTTCATAACATTATCATAATCATACATAGGTGTGTAAATGAGAATATCATTTCAACAACACACAACAAGATCATGATCATAATCACTTTACTCTCAAAATGTTCTTAAAGCATATACATAACCTTCATAAAACATGCATAATATCACATCTTTCCATTTAATGGTCAAAACTAATATTAAATCAACACATCTAGAATAACTACTTTAGACATGGATATAATCATAATTCAAGTAGTTCAATTACTACAAGCATACCCTCATACTTCACCTCCTTGAGGTTCAAAACTTACTTTCAATCATCACACCTAGAGTTCAACTACTAGACATGAATATCATCCTAACTCATGTGATTCTATCACTTTGTGCATTCAAACTTTCATGAGGTAGATTAGGTGGATAAAGTCCTTCCACAATAATTCTATCTAGAAGAATACCATTTTCACATAAGCTTCACTATCAAAGCCTTAACATTAGTAATTCAACATGTTTGCTTTTACCCTCAAGGCCCTAGAGTTCACATTCCTACTACAAGCTTTACTCTCAAGAAATACTTCTCATGATCATCATATATGCCTAATTCTCAAGACAATCTAACCACATGCTTCATTCTTAAACAATTCTAGTCATATATCATCATGCATACTTCATCTTAACCAATTCATGTCTATAAACCTTCATCTTAAGAAATCTATTCATGATTCATCATATAAGACCTAATCTAATCAATTCATGTCTTCAAGCTTTGATTTTAAGTAATTCACATCTAACTTTTCTAATCTCAAGAAATTCATGAATTAATTCATCAACCTTAGAAGATCACATCTAAGCCCTCAAGTCCCCCTTTGTTTGCATAAAATCAAAGTATATCAATTTCACCCTAAAATCATAGGTCAATAATGAATACATGTAAAATAAAAACAAAAACATGTAATTTAATCATAGAGAACCATTATCCACTCAATTGGATCAATATACAACAATACCCACAATATAAGAAGAAACCCTAACTAGAATTGGGTCATCTTCACATTTGGAGAAAACATGGGGGGCTTCATGGATGAAAGGAGTCAATAAATGAATAAGCCATCATACCTTAATTACAAAACCTAGAAATCTTGAAACAATGGAGTCTTGACCTAGCTTCTTCTTCTTCTTCTTCTTTAGCTTCTTCTTCTTCTTCTTCTTCTTCTTCTTTAGCTTCTTCTTGTTCTTGTTCTTTCTAGAGAGAGAATGCTTGGAGGGAATTGGGTTTCTTTTGGGTGAGTTTAATTAATATCTAAGATAAATGAATTTAGGTGTCTAATTGCTTTATATAGGTGGTCTAATTAAACTCTAATAAAACGACACCACTTAACCCCTAGTTAATTCCAGAAAGTTGTCATGCCCCGAGAGCACCCTCTAGGTGTAACACGGCGTACTTGACCCCGAAGGGGTCTTATACAAGACCTTAGCATATTCGTCATTGCATATAGACATTGAATAATGCGGAAATTTAAAAAAACTTTTCAACATCAATGTCAAATTGCCTCATAATAGAAAATAGAAAGTAAAATGTCTAGACAGCATCATCTCAATGAAACCATCTAAGTACACACAAAAATCTCAAATAGGGACCATAGCCCTTTACAATAGAATTGTCTCAAAATGACAAGTACATAAGGAGTCTAATAGTCTATTACAATATAAGGGACATAAGTGTCATAATGTGTGTCCTCGGAACTTGAGGACATACCAAAAAGTCTTCGAGAAAGTCTAAGTCCAAACTTGAGTCTCTTAGCAACACAATCACTTCCCAGAACCTACACTTAGTATAAAAAGGAAGAAATATGGGTTAGCATAATAAAATGTACTAAGTATGGAAGTCGTGCAATTAAAACCACTTAAAAACATGCATTAAAGGGACCTTTATATGAAAACATGCTATTTCAACTTAAAAGCCATAATGCATATTCAAGGAACATTTAGCCAATCCACATTACAAAATAAAGAGACATTCATGATCATAACAAGAAGCCATAACCCATACCTTACATATTTGAATTCCATTTATATCATACCATCATAAGACACCACCCATGACCCTCCTTTCAAGTTTACTTGTGCAATGTACATATGAAGTCCCATACCCCCATATATACTAAGTAAAGCCATCAAGAAGACACAAGTGTAATCACATGCATAATAAACATCATAATAGGTGAAACCAACCTTACCATCATTCAAAAGTTGCCATCCATAGAGGACTCACACAAGAATTCCTCAAAGAACCCACTTGTGCAATGCATAGGTAAAGTCCCACACCCTCACCTATACTAAGAAGTATCCCTCAAGTAGTCCTAGTTAGAGTTCATAAGTCATTTGCATAACTCATATTCATACATTAGATCATCTACTTAAAACATACGGATATTAGCAATAACCGACATAGACCATGTGAGCTTCATGGAATCCGATGTTCTACTCCCACACCGAAAAGAGAGTGTTCCACTTTCTAAAGTATAACTAAATTAATAGCATCTAGGTGGATCCACTAGCTAATAACTATGTGGGCAAACATAGTTATGGAACAAGGAAATTGCTACTAGAAAGTCGGACTTCCTAAACGTAAAAGGTTTCCATCTCATGAGACAACATATATATTGGGAACCCGGACTTGCTAAACGTAAAAGGAACGCATATGGGAAGCCGGACTTGCTAAACGTAAAAGCTTCCATCTCATATTCATGTTCACTCGGTGCTAAGCACAATTCCCTTTTAAAGTAGTATTAGGCCTTTACTTACACATTAATTCAATAAGGAGTGCATTAGGGATTCAACCCATCATTCATCATATAGCTCACAAGTTCTAAGATGAGAATAACCTTTCATCGTAAAGCCTCCCACGATCCGTGGTGAGGACCACAGTCCATGTTGATGTCCTTGGTCATGACTTGGCCTTGTGGAGGCAAGGCCTTCAAGCCTTGGTGCCAAGTGACCTTCACGAGCCACCTGTCTCCCTCGTCAAGTGCACCACGGACCGTAGTGGTGCCCGTGGTGCCTTGGGAAGTAGCTACCCTAACAACCCCCAATTCCCTAAAACCCAATGGAGCTCCACGCCCACCTTCACGAGTCGTGAAGTGAACCACGACTCGGGGTCCCTCTTATGAAGGGTGAGGCAGTGTCTAGGGCACTTGGAGGTCCCTCTCCCTTGGCCACGGAAACTCCACAAAGCCTCCCACTTACCCGTGGTCATGACCATGAGCCATGGTGATGGCCGTGGAGCTTGAAGCAGTAGCTCTATGTTTGGGAAGCCTTGGCCTTTGGCCTTGGCTTGCCCCTTTTTCTTGGCACTCCTCCGTTAGGCCTTAACTCATAGACAACCATAGGACACCTAGATTGTCTACTAACTTAGGGGAATTCATTTTATACCTCATTGACATTACGTTTAAGCTCCAGTTCAACCTACGAAATTTCCGGGTGTTACAAAAGTACCACAAAGCCCTCACTTAAATGACTTCATGACCCTCACTGCCTCACCCACAAGACCATACCCACGAGACCACACCCACGGCCGGTGAGTGGACCCACAGGGCATGCTGGTAATCCGTGGGTGGATTCCTTCAGCCTATTTTGGGACCCTAACTCACAACCCCTCACCCACAGAGCGTGAGTCACCCTACGGGGCGTGGGTCCTGATGAGTCTAAGATTTGGACTCATATGGGGCTTTGTTTATATAGAATTATTGTCCTCAAATACTTAATTTTTACCATAAACTAAAGTTAAATCCTTGGTTTTTAGGTATATAGGTTGAGGAACAAAACAAGGACACTAAAAAGCAAAAAGGACAACAGAAGCTGTAAAAGAGGGAGCAAAAACAAGCCTGAGGATCGCCAAATGAACTTGGGGCACCGCCAAGTTACCCTTGGACCGCCTAAATTTACAGAACACTGAGCCTGAAATAAGAAAAATTTGGGCGAACTGCATTACCTATCGGCGAATCGTCGACTGCATTGGCGAAGAAAGATCATGTCACCGAACGTACTGGTCGAGAACAAGGTGAATTTGAATTTGTGTGCTAAAACACAAAAGGGCGCATCATGAAAATGATCAGTGATCCTGATCTAGATCACCTAATATTACGGTGTTTGAATGAGAAAAATGTGAAGAATGAAGGCGATAGACAAGAACGATCGGTGAGTAGCTGACTAGTTGGCGAAGCCCGACTTTCCTCACCGATTGACCCCAAAAAGGCACATTTCAGATTAGTATAAATTGATTTTAGGAAGAGAGATAAAGCATCCAGTCATTGTGAGGAACGACATAGAGAGAGCAAAAACATTACTCTTGTTGATTTTTAAGCAATTTTGGCAAGAAATTTCAATTGGGTTTTGTAATAGAAAAGATATTATTCATCTTAGAATTCTTATTTTCATATACCCATCCATGGAGCATGTAGTACGTATTGAATTTCTTTTTTTATGATGATTGTCTGAAACCCCAATCTAGGGGGTTTGATAATATAACCAATTGTTGCGTTTGACTTAATAGGTGTTAGTTATTATCAATTTTGGTGTTAATTTGTAGTGGGCTTGAGTTTTTGCTGCGGTTTAATCTCTATATTGTTTGTTTATTGCAATATAATTCAGGGTTTTATGCTTGCTTGAGAGAAAAGTGTATAGCTAAGGTGGTAACTTGGCACTCATAACTAGTGGGTCATGATGATTTCTACTTGAGAAAGTGAAACACAAGATTAATCCTATGTATCCAACTCGAGAGAGTGGATGTGGTGAGATTGTGGACTGGTCTTTTTGATGAAGTGTGTTGAGGTTCGAAAGAACTCACTGGAAACAAGGTAATTGTTTGAGAGAAAAGTGCCTTACCTAAATTCCATCCTACCCATGAATAACTAGCATTAGTGGTTAGTGATTTTCACCCAGTCAGTTGAACTTGGCAGTTGGTTAGTCAATCCCCCAATCATCTTTCCCTTATTTGGTTGTTCCTAGTTGACTGTAGAAGTGGTTTCCTAATCTAAAACCAAATTTCTCATTTTGGAATTGTGATTCTTCCTCTAAGTTTAGTTCATAGTTTCCGAAAGCTTTTAATATTTCAGCTACAAAAGTCACAGTTTTAACTTCACATAAGTCATAACAAGAAAGTAACTCATAATACAATCCAGGTATAGCATGCATCATCTCATTCAAGCATAAGTCACATACTTCATTAGCATCATTTCATTAAGAGCACCTTCATTCATTAGACATTAGTTCAACATTCTTCATTAATATCATCATAAGAGCACATTCATTACACTTAACATTATAAAGGAACACACCTCAACCTCTCTCAAAGCCTTCTTGTGCAACGCATAGATGGCGTCCCATACCACCACCCATACTAAGTCGTGCATTCTTACGAAGCCAAAGTTCATTAACATTCTTTGTGGGGGTAAGCCTTAACCGACATAGACCATGTGAGCAATTCATGGAATCCCGGTGTCACCCTTACCGGATAAGGGATTCCTACTTGCCTAAGGTAGGACCATTGTTTTTAGCATAGGTGGATCCACTAGCTAGACGTATGTGGGCATATAGCTTAAGGGATAAAGAGATTGCTACTAGATACCCCGCCTGAACTAACGTATGGGCATCCATATCAAGTGATTGTTACTTGATACCCCGCCTCTACTCACGTATGAGTATCCATTGCCATCAATATCCACTCGGTGACTTAGCATTATTCCCCATGGAGTATTTGACATCATTACATTCATTCATTATTATGGGATAAAAGATTGCTACTAGATACCCCGCCTCAACTCACGTGAAGGAATCCATCCCAAACCCAACATTCATTCATTGGAAAGATCATAGATTCAAAGATGAGAATAGCCTTTCACCTAGGAATTCCATATTGTGAGAATGTCCTTTCACAACATGTCATTATCATTCATTAGAGTACAATTGAGAATAGCCTTTCAATCAACCCATCATCATTAGCATAATCATAGAAACTTCATTCATGATTGTGTGTATGTGAGAATAACGTTTCACATATAGCCTCATCATTTGTAGGTGTAAATTGAGAAATAGTATTAAATCATAAGACAATTACATTCTAAACATGATCATAATACTTTAATTGAGATCACACACATATATACTTCACAACATAATCATACATAATCCTTCAAGAAATTTCCCCTTCGGGGTATGAACCAACATCAACCCATAAATACAAACTACTACAATAGAATATAAAATTGACATGATTCAATCACTTAATTCAATATAAACATTAACAATTCAATATAATTGCATAATTAATCCATTCCCCATCACAAATCACAATTTAGGAATTTGGGGGAAAAACATGGGTACTAGAAAGAATTCATCTTAATTCATTTTTAAATCCAAAATCCATTCATAAATCAATGCAATAAAGCCTTTGAAAATCGTTTGGAATCGAACCCATGCCAAGATTGAAAACTAGGGTTTTAGGAAAATGTTGGAGACTTGGAAACACTTTTGAGATTGGCTCCTTGAAAGAAACTAAGTCAAGGATGAAGTCTACCATACCTTTTTTAGAAGAATCCCACGAAAATCCCTTCAAAAAAATGAAGTCTTGACCTTGGAAGCTTGGAGTCTTCACCTCTAATGGAAGTTTATAGAGAGAGAACCTTTGGAAGGGAGGGGCGGTTTCGATTTTGGGTTTTGAAATAATGAAGTCTAAAATATGTTTTAATAATTTAAAAAACCCCTTAAAATATCATAAATAACTAATTAAAACCGCCCCCCAACTCAAATAGATATAAAAGCAATTTACCACTTAGCCCTCACCTTGGCCAACTTGGACAGAAAATTGGAACCAATCACGAAACCCCCATCCACGGACTGTGGATGGGACCACGGGCGATCCTGTACCCTCGTGGTTTGTGGCTGTGGCTATGTTTTGGTGGCCATGACCTAGGGAGGCCATCGACGGGGTGTGGATGGACCTACGGGGCGTGATCCCCTTCCGTAGGTCACCCTCAAATTGGCAACTTTTTGGTTTCAAGGGGTCTTGGGGGTTAGGCTTTATGGTCCTCATCAAGGACCCCTAGGGTGGTCCTTGGGGAGTCGTACCTTGACATTTAACCCCTATACACCGCCACCATCACTTGGGACAACATTTTACCACCTCAAACCTCACAACAACTCCAAGACACATTAGTTAGGCTCTAGTTTCACTTATTCGTTTTACGGGTTGTTAAATTATCCCCCACTTAGAAACATTCGTTCTCGAATGAAACTTTAAACACATTCAGGGGTTAACGACTCAAGACTAGCAGCCCATCATGCATGCAACATCATAAACAAATGCACAAAACTAGGAGGAAACCTCAACTCCACATCAATAAGCTCAATGCAATTCAAGAAAGTAGGAATTACATCTACAAACTCATTATGCATCATAACTTCACATTTCTTATAACATTGAAGGAATTACGTTCTCCAACTCATATCATGCTCATCATTAAGCACATTATGCAATTTCTTCACAAAAACACATTAGGCATGTTCAACAATTCACCTCATGAAGCATATAGACAACTCATACTAAATGCCCATTAACATGAGGAACATAATTCATGAAAACTCATTTTCTCATTCAAACATAAACTCATTAATAACATGCATAACATAAGGAGACCATGGAAACACATATTCCCACATGACTCCAAAACATGAAACCAGGTACAAGGTAATCTTGGTTTCAAGCTTTAATATGAATATAAGGAAAGAGGTAAGGATTCTGAAGCTCTCAACAACCTTACTATTCAACATACTATCCCCCAGTTAGGAGAAAACCCAACTAAGGTTAACATGAAAACATCATAGGAACCTCCACAAGACATTCACAACCAAAGGGAACTATCACCTACCGGTGCCTTCATCCAGATTGGCTCATTTGTCCTTGTTAGCTTAAAGCACATAGAAACGGTTTCTCTTTGGAGCATTAGGATCCGAGCCATCAAGAGAAGCTTGTTTGGTCTCTCTTCCTTTTGCCATGAGTGTTGGGTAATCTCTCATCTTATGACCCTTCTTTCCACACACAAAGCACCCATCTGTGCCGGCAAGGCACTTACCCAAATATTGCTTCCCACACTTGGCACATATAGGTCTCTCAAAAGAAGAACCACTTCCATTCCCTCCTTGCAATTTAGGGTTAGACAACCTGTCATTGTTGACCATTTGGGAATCTTGGTTATAGAACCTCTTTTTGGACTTTGGTTGACTTTGTTCATCAGACCTAGACCTCTTCATCTCTCTACTCTTCTTCTCATGTTTGGACTCCTCAATAGATTGAGCATACACAATGAGTCTAAAAATGTTCATGTCATCATGAAGCATTGTCGTACGACACTTTTCCTTAACTAGGTCAGATACACCGGTCACAAACCTACTCATCTCATCCCTAGGGTTGGACACCAAAGATGGAGCATAATTAGACAATAGGGTAAATTTTAAGGAATACTCCTCCACACTCATGCTTTCTTGCCTATGGTTTATAAACTCCTCCATCTTACATTCCCTCCTTCACAGGGAAAGTACCTACCACAAAATGCTTCCTTAAACTCCTCATATTCTATAAGAGACGCTCTTATAGGCCTATTGTTTTTCCATTGAGTGATCCACACTTGGACAAGCCTCTACTAGATGCGTCGCGACTCACACCGTTGAACAAGACTCTAATAGACGTGGCTTGTGAGATATCAACCTTAAAACCATTCCCAAAACTTTCTCCTCTGATACCATATTTGTCACGACACGGCGTATTTGACCCCGAAGGGGTCTCATACAAGCCTCATAGCATAATCATTGCATAAGATACTTAGAAATAGTGCGGAATTTAAAATTTTTCTTTTATAAATCCAACAATCAAAAACATTAAAAGAAAACAGAAGTCTATCGTCTCACATGGCCATCTAAACAACATAGTTGAAACAAAATAGGGTCACGACCCTTTACAATCGAAGTCTTAACAATAGTCTATTACATGAAAAGAAAGGAAACAACAACTACTTGTCCTCAATCTATGAGGACATACCACTTAGTCTTGGGGAACTCGAATCCACGCTTCACTAGAGAAAACTACTCAATTGCCGAAACCTACACTCGAAGTAACATAGAAGAATGGGTTAGCACAATTAAGTACTAAGTAAGATAGCCATACAAAAACATGCTTAAAACATACATTTTATTTGAAAGTCATGATATATGCCATTTTTAGAAAACTTCATGAACATAAACATAAAAGGCATAATATTCAACCATAACCAACATACACGTCATTTAACCACATTAGAACATAATCACATATAAACCATTAACTTCACATTAATCCTTCACCTCAAGTAACACTCAAGCTATACTTTGTGCAATCTATGGATAGCGTCCCATACCACCATCCACACCAAAGTACCACCTTAAGGTCACCAAAAGTGAACTTACCATTCAAACTTTCCATCCTTACACAATACTCATACATAAGAGAAATAAACATTACATAGGTCATATCATCACATAAAGACCATCACATAAGACAACCCTAAGTCATACTTGTGCAATGTGCAAGTAGCATCCCATACTACTACTCACACTAAGTACTCCTTTGAAGTTACCATAGGCAAGGCACATTCATACACCATAAGTCATAATAAGGAAGTAACTCATAATACAATCCAAGTAGAGCATGCATCATCTCATTCAAGCATAAGTCACATACTTCATTAGCTTCATTTCATTAAGATCACCTTCATTCATTAGACATTAGATCAACATTCTTCACTAACATCATCAGAAGAGCACATTCATTACACTGAACATTATAAAGGAAGACACACCAACCTCTCTCAAAGCCTACTTCTGCAATGCATAGATGGCATCCCATACCACGAACCACACTAAGTAGTGCATTCTTAAGAAGCCATAGTTTATTAACATTCTTTGTGGGGGTAATCCTTAACCGACATAGACCACGTGAGCTATTCATGGAATCTTGGTGTCGCCCTCACCGGATAAGGGATTCCTACTTGCCTAAGGTAGGACCATTGTTTTTAGCTTATGTTGATCCACTAGCTAGACCTATGTTGTCACATAGTTTAAGGAATAGGGATATTGATACTAGATACCCCACCTCAACTAACGTATAAGCATCCATCTTAAGAGATTGTTATTAGATACCCCACCTCAACTCACGTATGAGTATCCATCTCCATCAATATCCACTTGGGGCTTAGCATTATTTCCCTTGGAGTATTTGTTATACATTACATTCATTCATTATTATGGGATAAAAGATTGCTAGTGGATACCCCTTCTCAACTCACGTGAGGGCATCCATCCCAAACCCAACATTCATTCATTGGAAGGCTCATAGATTCAAAGATGAGAATAGACTTTCACCTACGAATCTCATATTGTGAGAAAGTCCTTTCACGACATGTCATTATCATTCATTAGAGTGCAATTGAAAATAGCCTTTCAATCCACCCATGATAATTAGCATAATCATAGAAACTTCATTCATTAGTCATTCATGAGTGTGTGTGTGTGAGAATAACCTTTCACATAATACCTCATCATTCATAGGTGTTAGTTGAAAAATAACACTCAATTAGAACACAATTATATTCTAAACATGATCATAACACTTTCATTGAGAACACACACATATATACTTCACATCATAATCATACATAATCCTTCATGAAATTGCCCCTTAGGGCTATGAACCAACATCAACCTATAAATCCAAACTACTACAATAGAATAGAAAATCGACATGATTCAATAACTTAATTCTATATAAACATCAACAATTGAACATACTTGCATAATTAATCTATTCTCAATCACGAATCACAATTTAGGAATTTGGGGGAAAACATGGGTTCTAGGAAGAAATCATGTTAATTCATCTTGAAATCACTTCTGAGATTGGCTCCTTGAAAGAAACCAAGTCAAGGATGTAAACTACCATACCTTTTTCATAAGAATCCCACTAAAATCCCTTGAAAAACTTGAAGTCTTGACCTTGGAAGCTTGAAGTCTTCACCTCTAATGGAGGTTTCTAGAGAGAGAACCTTTGGAGGGAAGGGGAGGTTTTGATTTTGGCTTTTGAAATAATGAAGTATAAAATATGTTTTAATACTTAAAAAAAACCCTTAAAATTCCATAAATAAATAATTAAAACCATCCCCTCAACTAAAATACACTTAAAACCAATTTACCACTTAGCCTTCACCTTGGCTGACTTGGACAGAAAACTGGCACTAACCACGAAACCCCCATCCATGGACCGTGGATGAGGGAACGGGCCATCCTCTACCCTGGTGGTTTATGGATGTGGCTAGGTTTTGGGGGCCATGACTTACGAAGGCCATCCATGGGGTATGGATGCACCTACGGGGAGTGGTCCCCTTCCGTAGGTTACCCTTAAATTGGTGTTAGGCTTTAGGGTCCTCCTCAAGGACACCTAGGGTGGTCCTTTGGGAGTCGTACCTTGACGTTGAACCCCTAAACCCCTCCACCATGGCTCGGGACAACATATTACCACCTCAAACCTCACAACAACTCAAAGACACATTAGTTAGGCTCTAGTTTCACTTATTTATTTTATGCGTTATTACAATTGGATGAGGTGTGGTTGATTCATTAATAAAAATGGCGTTTCTGCCAGGAAGTAGAGTTGTTTAGAATTCCTTTGTTTAAGTCTAATTTGTTGATTTGTTGGTTGTAGTTGAATCGATTTAGGTTGTATTTTGTTTGTGTTAGATGTGCTGGGAAAAAGAGAAAATGAGTGAGACATAGATGAACGGTAGCCAAGATTGTCACCGAGATGATATTGACGACATTAATAGTGTGCACAACCCCATCCAATTGGGTGGAATTGGTGCAATCTGCCTACCAACAGCCAAAAATGATGTTATATTTGATGTTACAAACACAACTCTCAATCTCCTTCAAATGAAGGGACTCTACGAAGGGTTTACTCATGAAGACCCACATGACCATTTGCAGAATTTTGTAGACGTTTGCTGCCCGTTTTCATTTAAGAATGTACCACAAGGATAAATCTGGCTCAGGTTATTTCCACTATCTTTGACGGAGGAAGCTAGCAAATGGTTGGCTGAGTTAAAAGAAAATTCTGTCATATCATGGGATGAGCTTACCATGACATTTAATGTAAGGTTCTTTCCACCATATATGATGATGAAACTCATAGATGACTTTTAAGGTTTCAAGCGACTAGAGGGTGAACCCATCCATGAAACATGGCTGAGGTTCAAGAAACTCCTAGTTCAATGCCCAACTCATGGGCTACCAAACGATTTGCTACTCACATATTTTTACCGGAGTGTTAATTCAGTTAATAAAGGAGTGGCTGATCAATTGGTTCGAGGGGGAATAATGTTGCAATCATTTGAGGTAGTTTCATTTCTTCTTGATGACATGACGAAAATAATTCAAGCGTGGTACACTCAAGAAGATCAAGTTTCTCCTTTTTGCTTCAGAATGACTTAAGAGCAACTTGATAAAGAAAGATAAAGGGATGAGAACATCAAGAAGATATTATCCCAAATGGAGCTAATACAAACAAAAGTGTTAGAGAATGCGAGAAAGCCCAAAGAAACAAGGGGAGTGTGTAGAGTTGAGGAGGGTTCTTCCTCAGGTTATTGAAAGATGGGGGAGAATCAAGGTTGGAACTATAATAGATAGGAGGAGGGTTTTCACCCATGCTACTTACAGCGGGGTGGGAATCAAGGTCGAAACTCTCACAAAGAAAAAGAGCAAAGAAGATACTATCAATAATGGGATGAGCAAAGTGATCCTTGGAGAAGAGAGGATGATCATGAAGAATATCTCACTCAATCGAGTGAGAGCCCAAAGTCAAAGGGGAGTGCAAATAGTCCCCGAGTAGACAATTTGTTGTCCCGTATCCTTGACAAAGTTAAGGGTTTGGATGATTTGTTAAAAGCGATGAAAGCCAACTTCTCAGTATTAAACCATAGAGTGAACTCTCACGCTGATGCAATCAAGCTACTTGGAGATCAGATGAGTCTATTTTTAGCACAATTGGAACAAAAAATAATGGGAAACGGCGAAACCACGTACGTCACAACTTTAGGGGAGAATGGTGATAGAGATTTGGCTGTGGTTAAGCATAGTGGGAAGGTGGTTGTAGGTGATATGAAGGGTAATGATGAAGCACAAGCTCATGAAGAAGACAAAGGTTTTGAGGAAGAAGAGATACCCATCCAACAAAGCGTTGCCAAAGAGTTAAAAATAGATGCAACAAAAAGCCCTCCAATGCCAAAAGTGGTGCAACCTCTTCCCAAAATAACTCCTCCATTTCCCCATTGTAACAAAAAGAAAAATGAAGATGAAAAGTTCAAGAAGATCTTGTAGGTGTTCAAGACATAACAAATTAATCTCCCTTTGGTGGAGACATTGTTGGAGATGTCGGGTTATGCCAAGTTTATGAAGGAGTTAGTCACAAAGAAAAGAAGCTTGAACTTTGAAACAATTGAAGTCTCTCAAAGTTGTAGTGCACTTATGACTAATGAGATGATAAAAAATAATGAAGATCTTGGAGCCTTCACCATTCCTTACATTATCGGTATTCTCCAATTCTCCAAGGACTTATGTGATTTGGTAGAAAGTATAAACCTAATGCCATATGCAATCTATAAGCAACTTGGATTGGGTGAACCGAAGTCCACTACAATGAGGATCTTGATGGCAGATCGATCTATCAAGCACCTCATGGGAATACTCTATGATGACTTGGTAAAGGTTGACCGATTCATTTTTCCGACTAATTTTGTCATTCTTGATTGCGAGATTGATGCTGAAATTCTCATTATTTTAGGAAGGCCTTTTCTAGCAACCGGCACAAAGTTAGTTGATGTTGAAGTTCCGGGTGAATGAAGATCTAGTAACCTTTAATGTGTGTAAGTTTATTTTATGGATTAAGCCGTGTCTAATGTTAGCCATTTGATGTGCATGAGTGAGCCACTTGAAGCGGTACTTGCAAACTATGATGAGTCAGAAGCACAAGGTTATGATGAGGTAGTAGCTACCCTTTCGGGTTTGGGGGAATATTCAAAGACTCCATTAAAGCTGGACATTGATCTGAAAAATCGGGAAAATCTTCTAGCAAAGCCATCAACGGAGGAACCACCAATGCTTTAATTCAAAGTGCTTCCCTCCCATCTTCGATATGTATTCTTGAGGGCAAATAACACCTTACCATAATTATTTTTACCGACTTACTTGAATGGAAAGTGAAGTTGCTCCTTGAAGTCATGATAAGATACATCAAAGCCATTGGATGGACGATCGCTGACATTGTGGGCATTCCACTTGGCATTTGAACTCACAAAATTTAGCTCGATAGCGAATGTAAGTCGAGTGTTGAACATCAAAGGAGATTGAACCCACCGATGCAAGAGGTGGTGAAAAGAGAGATAATAAAGTGGTTGGATCCAGGGGTGATTTACCCTATTGCTGATATTAAGTGGGTGAGTACGGTCCAATGTGTACCAAAAAAGGGAGGCATCATGGTAGTCCCAAATGAAAAGGGAGAACTTGTTTCTATGAGACCAGATTTTGATTAACATATCAACCACACCTCACCCAATACTAGTGTAGACGATCGTTAAGCAGTATAAACCCAACAAAAGAGTTGGGATCGATCCCACCTAGAGTAGTTCTATTTTGAATCCAAATGTGAAGTTAAATTGGTGACTTTTGTAGCTGACAGATTAAAAGCTTTTGGAAACTATGAACTAAACTTAGAGGAAGAATCACAATTCCAAAATGAGCAGTTTGTTTTTAGATTAGAAAACCACTTCTACAGTCAACTAGGAAAAACCAAATAAGGGAAAGATACATGGGGGATTGACTAACAAACTGCAAAGTTCAACTCAATGGGTGAAAATCAACAACCACTAATGCTAGTTCTTCATGGGTAAGATGGACTTTAGGTAAGGCACTTTTCTCTCGAACAATTACCTTGTTTCCACTGAGTTCTTTTGAACCTCAACACACTCCATAAAAACACCACTCCAAAATCTCACAACACCCACTCTCCGGAGCTGGATACATAGGATGAATCTTGGGTTTCACTTTCTTAAGCTGAAACCGTCATGACACACTAGCTTCGAATGCCAAGTTACCACCTTAGCTCTACACTTCTCTCACAAGCAAGCATAAAACCCTGAATTATATTGCAATAAACATACAATATAGTGATTAAACCACATCAATAACTCAGACCCACTTCAAATTAACACCAAAATTGAAAATAACTAACACCCATTAAGTCAAACGGAGCAATTGGTTACATTATCAAACCCACAAGATCGGGGTTTTAGCCAATCATCATAAAAGAAAGAAATTCAATACCTTCTACATGCTCCATGGATGGGTATATACAAATCGGAGTTCTAAGATGAATAATATATTTTCTATTACAAAAACCAATTGAAATCTCTTGCCAAAATTGCTTAAAATCAACAATAATAGTGTTTTTGATCTATCTATGTCGTTCTTCACAATGACTGAATGCTTTCTCTCTCTTCCAAAAATCAATTTATATTGATCTGAAGTGTGGATTTTTGGGGTCAATCGGCGAGGAAAGTTGGGCTTCGCTGACCAGTCGGTGACTCGCCGATCATCCCACTACACCATTTTAGTCCTAAGGCCACACTAAATCTAGACAACAATTATAAAGTGTTGCCAAAAATATTTTTGGGTACACTTTTAAAGTGTAGCTTTAGTTATTAGCTTTTGTCAACGATAATATTGGCAACACTTGTAAAACGTGCTCTTTAGTAATATAGGCTACACTTTATAAACGTTGTCAAATTATGATATAATTGAAAACACCTATTTACACATATGACTACACTTTTAAAGTGTGCTATTTTTATAATTTTAAAAACAACACTTTACAAGTGTAGCATTATAATTTTCCCAAAATTTTCACTAAAATATTGTATTCCCTCCAATATATTTAACTTTCCCCCCAATTTCTAATTTGTCAATAGAGGAACTAACAAAACAAAAATTCTATACAAAACATTATACTCTAAAAAACATTTTGCCCCAAATTAACATAGGAGCTACTCTTTATCTAAATCAAAATATGAGCTATTTTTTTTGCCCAAATCAAAACGTACTTTTGCCCCACATAAAAACATCATACCCTAAACCCTACAACTTGCTCTATTCCTTGCTTTGAATGTAGAAGAAACACAGTCGTAGCTCTGAATCATCCAAATGGGTACTTGAAAGGGGAGTAGCGGATAGAGAGAGCGTGGTCTCATTGGAAGAAGTTAGGCGAGCCCAAACTTATAGTGGTACCAATGGTTGATAACTCTGAGTTTCCTTTCGGTCTTATATGTCGACGCATCGATGATGTACACAGTTGCTTGGAAGAAATAGGCGATGATGGGGTACTTTTAGCAGATCTTCTTCTTGAGAATCCAGCCCTCTTTGCTGGGTATCAAACTACTGAATGGGGGATTGGGTGTTGCAGGAATGAAGGAAGATGATAAGCTAGATAAGGCTGAGTTACTGATAGAATATTTGAGGTTTTGTGAGCGATATCCAGTGCCTTGGAGAATCATCTGTTCTCATGTACACAAGTTGTTGGGAGAGTGGTTTAGGATCCAGCCAAGTGTGCGAGAGTATTTTAACAAACAATACAAACTCACCTTTGAATTTCTTTATGATTTAGTGAACAGATTAAAGGAACTTGGGGTGAGAATACCACTTTATGCTGAAGGATACTCAGCAGGCAGTATCTACAAATTGACTTGTTGCTCAAGTTCTGTTCTAACCTAAAAGATGGAGCCAGCTATGGTGAATCACCAGGTCAGTTTTCTCACTCCAGCTCGTTCTTGTAAAATGTTGTACGCTCACTAATGTTGGTCAGAACAGGTGTAGGGTTAAACGTATCTCAGCCTTTTACCTCATGTTTTGTATAATTATATACTGACTTTTTTCTCGTATCATTGAGATAATTGACATACTTTTTTTCGTACATCTCGATTTGTATCCTGACTAATTATTTGTAAGGTGACTAAATTGTTATCCAATAGATGCAATTGGACTGATTATTTGGGAGGTTATGCTATAGTGCTTCGACAGTATGATCAAGACCTCCTTAGTTTATTTTCCATAAAGTGTGGTGCTGGGTGCTTGTAGTGTCAAGAGCACCATGTAGACAACTTTACTCTCTGCTAGTTTGAAAACATCAGTGCATGTCTTAAGTTTTAACTTTTATAATGCAACATTGTATTTGGCACTCGTTTATTTTCATGGGCAACAAAAAAAGGAAACAAATTCAGACTTGCTAAAAAAAAAGAGTTCATTGTTCTGCAAATCTCATCGTCATTGTATATTTCTCTCTTCTTCAATGACATATGGTGATTTCCCTAGTCCTTCCTTACCTTCAACCGGGAAACTGAAAAAACAGAGTCCAGCATTCCAACATCGTTTGGAGGAATTGAGGAATCTAAAGGAGCAAATACGAGCTCTGGCAAGGGAGATACAATCAGTCACTCGACTCATATATGGCGTTTTCATGGGTATGATTTTCTAACCATTAAGTGCTGGTCAGGCTAGCGGCAAATTGCTAATATTGGATCATCTTCTTCAAAAACTTCATGCTTGTGGACATAGGGTTCTTCTTTTCTCTCAGATGATTCAAACACTTGATATACTCCAGGTAATTGTTTGTAATCTGGTATGTTTTACAAAAACCCTATTAGAGATGTTTGAACAGTTCAACCTGCAGTTGAATGGTTCTTCTGCCAGGTTAATCTTGTATAGGATTATCTGGAACTGAGAAAGTATTCTTATGAGCGTCTTGATGGTTCAATTCGTGCGGAAGAGTGCTTTGCTGCAATCAAGAGCTTTAATCATAATGGATCAAAGTTTGAAGCTCAACAAAATGCAGCATTTGTTTTCTTCATTTAAATAAGAGCTGGTGGAGTTGGATTGAATCTTGTGGCTGCTGATACAGTGAGTGACAACTACTAGCCGAACTTTTATTATCGGATTGGTTTAAGATTATATACTCAGGTTAACCCTTATATTGTGCAAGTATTTTTCTGAATACATATTGTACAAGTAAGGAGTGTTCATTCATCAACGTTTTCTTATCTGGATAAATGGAAAGAGGTGATAGAGACACTTGGATCATACGCGAGAGTGAAATTGTAATGCACAGGTAGCATATCTAACAGTTCAAGTTCAAACTTTAACTAGTTCAATGCTTGATCTCAAATTTGTTAAAGAATATTATCTTCATTCATGGATATTGATACGCTTCTCTTTTCCTAATCGTTATAATTGAGACGTTTAGCTCATGAGTTATGCCATCAAGGAAAAAATGTTGATAGCTCATATTTGTTGACAACATGCATCACAGTGATGCCAGTTGATACCTACTGGATGATAGGTGGAGAATTGTTAGGAAGTCATAATTTTTCTGGACCTGGCAATGCTTAATGGTGCAGTTCTTGCAAGTGATTGGGATGATATACTTTAACTCTTGTCTTAAGTTCGATTTCAATGGCACAAAATAGTCATTCCTGTTCATTTTGGCCACTGCATAGTGCTGTTAGTAACATATGGATCTGTCTTGTTTAGATTGGACATCCATTTCTTTCATCTCTTTGACAAGTTGTGGTGGTGTAGGCCATATTTTACGAGCAAGATTGGAATCCTCAAGTAGATAAGCAGGCCTTGTAGCGTGCTCACCATTTATTGAGCCTTTCATTTTGTTTACGGGGACTGCACCCGTCCTTCTAAAGTGTCTCCATCAGACCCGACCATCATATTCTGGTGTATATGAAACGCTTATCTTTTCAGGTCAAGCTTGTGATGCTTATCACAACTTGTATAGAAAGTATTTTTACTACTGTTTTAATTGCACATGCATGTTAAGTTTTCCATTATTGGGTTGGATATGTTCGTGAGTACTAAAATTATTAATTTTGATATAAATAGAGGACACCTGCATTTGATAAATTCTTAAAGCCACTCAAGCTTGGAGTTCAGTAATATTTTGCTCACATAAGTTTGCAACTCGACTAGTTGATTACCTCCTGCTGCATATGTGGATGAGTCAATCATGCTAATCAATTTGAAAGCATGGGATGTTTGTTTATCTCCACTTGTCAATTAGGAGCCTTTGTAGGAATATAAAATGTTATGGTAGTAGATATGCTCACTACATTTATAGAAAAGCTTGGAGGGTTCACTCCAGGTTAAGTGGAAGATTTTGGGGAAGATGCTTCTCACAGAAGAACTCCTCTTTACTAGGGAAAAAGTTGATATCCTTACTGGCAGAGAATGAAAAGAAATGATATGTTCCACATAGGCTACTGGATTGGTGGCTTCTATGACCTGCACTACACCTAATATGAGCTACTACCAAATTTTCGAAATGAGAAAAAAATATCTTAACATACACTCGTTCTGTATTTTCCTTCTTTTTGCCTGTACTCTTCTCCCCCGCTCCACTTAGTCCTTTCAAATATTATAATATAAGATTGAGAAATCGAGATTTTAGTCATGTTACTAATAGCTGATTAAAAGATGATGCTAAATCCTTAAATTTTTTATATCTTCACTATTGATGAATTTCGGTTCTCGGAATATTGTGGATAATCATAGTCAATTCGTTTTTTAATAGTAAGAAATAAGGCAACATTCTACTTGCTTTTCTTAAATCTTCAGGATTGATGAATTCTGATTCTCAGAAGATTTTTAAGTATTGCCGTAATTTTTGTTGTTCCTCTGCACTTGCTTATGACGTTAGTGATAATCTGATAAAACAACTGGAGTAACATTTTGTGTCGAGTTTGTTATTGAAGCCTGGCTCCCTATTCAGTCTTAGAAGTTGTTTTGAATGAAAGTAGCATATCAATTTAATGGGACGGATTAATTAGTTTCGTGCAACTTCAGATTTCAACTTCTGATTCCAACACTAGAAGGGCCCTTTTCCTGTGATTAATTAGTTTTTACTGATGATATAGGTGTATTTTAATTTCTCCAATATCATGTTTTTCTCTACTATTAGATCCTACTTGAACTTGTTCTGGGAAGTGGGAGGGCTGTTCACAGTACTTTGTTCGGTAGCAAGTTTACTTTGGCTTTACCTTACACCACCATGGAGAGGGGTACGTGATCAATGACTCGTAAATATTCTTCCAAGTTGCTGAACTGTTCTTCAAGTCGATCTTATTTTGTAAATCTTCTGTCTATGCAGAATCAAAGGCTCTTACTATTGATGATTTATGCCTTTTCCTTCGGGGCTTCTGTTGGCCTTACCAAAAATCTCTTCGAAATGCAACAAAAGTAAGACTCAAAAGATGCTAAACATTGTTCAGATATATGTTGTTGACTTTATGGTTGCTTTTACTGCTTTCTTTTCATATCATATTATCAAGAAACTGATTTTTGTAGTCTTTAATTGTGTACAGAGAAAGGCTTTTTGCTGATTAGTATGTATACTCTGTGAAAATTCTGTTTGAAGGACTTGTGAGAACAAGGGAACATGAAAGTAGGAATTTGACATTTTGTATCATTCTTGTACGTTGTTAGCCAAAAGTTGCTACTAGGATCACGTAAGTTTTGGACATCCTGGAATGTCTGAAAATTAATTAGTGCATTAATGGCATGATCGAATACCTAGGCTTTTTCATTGTTCAGAATTCTCATTATGCTTAGCTTATGAATGAAAAACATTGGGTGCTAGAATGTTGGTCTGTTGTTAGGTTATAAACTATTGTTTTGGACTTCTAAATTGATGCCTTGTAGTTAAGATTCATATCCTTCATGGACTGGGGGGACTTGACTTGAATTATAGTTAGAAAAAAGTATCTAACAATTATGTGCTTTTTTGGAAAACTGAACAGTTTTAATGTCTCTGCATTCTTTGGAAATCTGTTCGCTTATACTTGATTCTTAGCTGCATCACCAATCAAATGTTCAATATCAGTAAAGGCAGTTTCAGAAGGTGTTGTTCTATTTCCTTGATCATTTGGTATAATTTCAACTCTATCATTTGCCCAAACCTTAACACAACTATAAGTTGTACCTAAGTCTAGCAAATAGATTAAAAATAAAATTGACTATAGGTGTTTCATCCTCAGGCCTAAAAGTAGGAGTCCACTTTTGAATTGGTTGGCTTACAGTGAACACTCTCCAATTATGCACTTCCATATCTTTATTGTTATGAATTGGTTTGGCTTCCTGTGAATTTAAGCATATTAAATACATGATTTATTTCACTAAATTATAATTTTATTTTGAATGTGTAGGAAAATGCCGGCAATTGAATTTGAATTGTGGCCAGAAGTAAACTCGATCTATTGTAGTGAACGATGAAGAGTTTTTGTAGTACTATTGTCATATATATTTGAATGCATTTGGTTGTGGAATTTATTGATAGTAGAGATCTTTAAGCAATCACTTTCTAAGTATTGGTTGTACAACACATGTTTCTCGAAGTTTATTTGAAATATATAGCTTCGATTTAATTATTAGTTAATTTTGTGCTTTAGGTCACTTGTATATTTAATTATGTGATTATTGAATATATGCAAATAAAAATTATTATTCTTAAAAATAGAAAATTGTGGCTACAAATTTCTACACAACATTGCCACACTTCAGAAGTGTTGCTGTAGGACGTCCAATGTTATCTTGTACATAAGAAAAGTTACACTTTATAATTGTTGCTCTAGATGAGATATAAAAGGCAACACTTTTTAAGTGTGTTCAATAACAAAGCAAAGGCAATGTTTTTAGGTGTAGTATAATAAAAAAAAGGTGTTGCTAATGTATCACTACAAAGCGTGCCCTTATACCTCTTTGGCTACGCTTTATAACTGTAGCTATGATGGCGACATTTAAAAAGTGTTGCCTAATGTCAAAGGTTACGCTTCTTTAGGCCACCCCCTAAAAAGCATTGCTTAAAGTCCAAAAGTGTAGCCTTTTATCAAAGGCCACACTTTTTGCTAGTTTAGGCAACACTTTACTGGGGTGGCCGTAGGCCTAAAATGGCGTAGTGTCCTTGTCCATCGCCTTCATTCTTCATATTTTCCTCATTCAAGAACTGTAATATTAGGTGATCTAGATTGGGATCGCCGTTCATTTCCGCGATGCACCCTTTTGTCTTTTAGCTCGCAAATTCTAATTCACCTTGGTCTCAACAAATACGTTGGGCGACATGATCTTTCTTCATCAATAGGGAATGCAGTTCGCCTATATTTCTCTTGTTTCAGGCTCAATGTTCTGTAAATTAAGGCGGTCCAGGGGTAACTTTGTGGTATGCCGAGTTCTCTTGGCGATCCTCAGGATTGTTTCTCTCTCTTTTTCAGCTTGTGTTGTCCTTTTTGCCTTTTAGTGTCCTTGTTTTGTTCCTCAACCCATATACCTGAAAGCCAAGGATTTAACATTAGTTTATGGCACAAATTAAGCATTTGAGGACACTAATTCTATATAAACAAGCCCCATATGAGTCCAAATCTCAGACTCATCAACACCTCCTACTTTAAACTTTTTTTTTCCTCAAGTATAACTCAAGTTAAACAGTTCAAAAAGGATGTCTCAAAAAGTGCTACAAACGTTTCAACCTAAAGGCACACAACAAGAATCAACTACTCATGCAATGATCAATTGTGCACTCAAAGATTCAAGTTGTGCTCACCATTACCAAAGATGCTCAATTTCACAATACTTGCTTCAAATGCAAGTTCAAGCTCAAAAAAGGTACTCAATTACCCTAACAACAAAGATTATTCCCTATTCACACAAAGTTCTTCAACAATTTATAGCTCCCGAATCACATACGATTCTCACACTCACAAAGATGAACACATGCATGACTTCATCCATATGTTTTCCTTTATTTTCCAATCGACATTCTCTTCAGCTTACTCAAGATCACAAAGGTCTTTTCAAGGCTTGCACCAGGGTTGAGTGTAAAGGTATGGTCATTTAGGCTCAGTGGTTGTTACCCTCATGAAATGTGGTTTGAACATTACTTTCATCCGTTTCTTCAACATTTTAATCATGCTCATAACTCACCCCATTATTCGACTTCCAATGGACTATCGAACACCCCATTTCTTTTGCAACATTCATAACTTTATTTCACAACTTTTTCATTCTTTTTCTTTCGCTTTCTTCTTTTCTTTCCTTTTCTTTTTTTTTAGATGGAGGGGTTCCATCTTTTACAAGGCCACTGCTCAAAGGACATTTTTCACACTTTCTTGATTTGCCTTCTCTTATCACCACACCCCCTATTTAGGCTTTTGGCCTAAGTTAGGTATTCAAACAAACAACACTTCATGAGTGTTATGGGTGAATGGATAAAGAGGGGTCACAATTGTTCAAGTTTCTTCCAAGAAAAGGATAAGGTTCAAAGGGGTTCAAACAAGGTTCATACAATCTCACATGGTTGGCCACAAAAAGAGGTGTATTGTCAAATTGTTTCACTCCTCAAAATTATTGCCTAAGATCATTTCAAGAGCTTGCATCACTTATTCAACCGGACCAACGGGGCAAATTTTAGGTGTCATCATACACAATGTTCAAGGTAAGCTCATCACACAAGACATTTTCACTAATATCAAATAAGAATCCACACTTTCTAGCTAGTGTGGAATGTTCATCACAAGAGACTCATTAAATAACCAGCTAGTCATAACGAGATGCAAAAAGTCCACATATTGTCTATGCAACTTTATTTGGCTTCTTCGAAGCCACACATTCATTTCGTTTAATTAAGAGCACTATTCAAGTTATCGGTACTGATCACGACCGATACTCGAATAATTAACAGGAGAACAAAAGACTAAATAACCGAACTCCTACCACCCCACCAAAAGCATCCAACATTGTCATCAATATGAATACAGAACAAACAATAACAAAAGTAAAAGTAAACTACTACACTTAAAAAACATAGTAGGGTGACAAGGAATCTTCACTAGGGGCCCATTAGGCAAAAGTTTGTTGGAGTCGCAGAACTATTTGGCGATTCACTGAATGTTCTGGAGCTCACCGAATTTTCTAGCATGCACCCAGTCTATTTTGGGGCAGAAAGGTGGACAAGAGTGATAACGCTGAATGGCTTCCCCGCGTCACCTAAAGGACTCGAAACCTCGCCGAATGTTCCAAAACTCCTAGTTACCTGGGCTAATACAAAAAAGCGGTGAAATTTGGGTCGCCTAATCAGTTTGGCGAGTCACCGAGTGGTGCAGGTACCCTGCCTAATGTTCCAGTATCTCAGCCCACTATTCATTCCAGATTGGCGATCAACTTCGTGATCGCTGAACTGACTCGGTGACTCGGCGATGGAATCTTAACCTCGCAAAATCGCCTACACCTACACATTCAGGACACATTATTCAAAACACTAACTCTTGGGTTGCCTCCCAAGAAACGCCTTGTTTAACGTCGTAGCACAATGTGGAAATACTCTCAAGCATCTTCCAGTTACACCACTTCGATCACAGAAATTTCATTTCATTCTCCAAAATATAACTTCAAGTGTTGCCCATTAACCTTGAAGGCAGGGGATTCTTTACCTTCAACTTCAATGGCACCATTTGTGAACACCCGTGTTACTCTAAATGGACCTGACCATTTGGATTTATACAGCAACACCCAATCTCCAACTCGTAATTCCCTCCTAAGGATTTTAGAATCATACCACTTCTTCATTTTTTCATTGTATAGGGCTGAACTTTCATAAGCCCTAAACGTGAATTCATCCAATTCATTGAGTTGGTCTACTCTTCCTTTTGAAGTATTTGCCCAGTCCAGATTCAGAGCTTTTAATCCCTATAATGCTTTATCTTCCAGTTCAATTGGTAAATGGAAAGATTTACCGAAGACTAGCATATATGGAGACATACCGATTGGTGTCTTTTAGGTGGTGCGATATGCCCACAAAGCATCATCTAGTTTTTGTGGCCAATCAGTCCTATTTGCATTTACGGTCTTAGCCAAGATACTCTTGGTCTCCCGATTTTAAACTTCCACTTGGCCACTCGTTTGAGGATGATATGGCATTGCTACTTAATGTCTCACCCAATAATTTCTCAATGCGGACACAAAAAGCCAATTGCAAGAATGGGATCCACCATCAATTGCAAAAATGTGAGCAACATAGAATCTGGGGTCATCCCCCCACACCAAAAGGAAGTGTCCTAGTTTCCAAAGGTAGAACTCATGTATTAGCTTCTAGGTGGATCTACTAGCTAAAGACCTATGTGGGCAAATAGTTACGAGATATGGAGATTGCTACTAGAAACTCGGACTAATTGACGTAAAATGTTTCCATCTCATGAGATATGTATCTTGGGAACCCGAACTAACTGGCATGAAGGAACCCACTTCATATTCATATCCACTTGGTGCTAGGCATAATTCCCTTTAAATTCATGTTAAGTCTTTACTTAAGTTCATGTTCATGTAGGAATGCCCTAGCACTCAAACCAACATGGTATCATAATAGCTCATAGATACATTAGGTAAGAATGGCCTTTCATTCAACACAACAAGATCATCATAGTCATAATTAATTCATGCATAATAATGTGTAAGGGTATAGGGGAGAATGATATTTCAATAAATACCACTATTACACTATAGTCATAGGATCTTCATTCTCAACAATAAATCGTGAAGCACATGCATAATTCTCAAGTTCATGTACAAGTTTTCGTAATTTACCCATCAAGAATCATGAATCACATTCAACCCAACATCTAGAATTTCTAAATTAGATATGGGTAATAACACAATTTAATCAATTCAATTAATTCATAAAAGACCCATTTCCATGGTTCTAAAATCAATTAACCCACATTAAGATCACAATTTTGCAATAGAGGGGATCCATGGGTTCTTGGGGGAATTTCACCATAATTCAACCATAAATAATCAATTCAATCATAACCTAACATAACTGAACCATTGAAATCACTTTTAAAGGGAACCCATGAATTTCGAACAAAACCCTTTCTTTGGGGAAAAATTGTAAGTTTTGAAATCAAGTTTTGAAGGAGCTCTATGGATGGAATCTACCCATAGATGAAAAATACCATACGTTAATGATGAATCTTCAAAGAATTTGATGAAAAACCCTTGATTTCTTGAAGCCCAAGCTTCAATATTACTCTTCTACTTCTTGGATATTTAGAGAGAGAAATATTGTGAGGAAGATGAACTTTTGATTTTGATTTGGGTCTTTTTGAAAAGTGATTGAGTTTGGGTGTTTAATGACTTAAAATACCTTGTAAATTTATTTTAAAATATTATAAAATATATCCATTTAATTTAGACTTAAAAAAAATAAAAAGTACAAAATTGCCCCATGCCCCTCACGTGGACTGCCTTAAAAAAAACTAAGGCAAGTACCACGAGAGCTTCAACAGGCAGTGGACTGCTCCATCTGCCGTGGTCCCACACGTGGACTTGTGCATTTGGCTTTTGAAGCTAAGGCGTTGTCCACATGGGCTCCACACGTGTCGTGGACCCTCACTTGAACTCATGCCCTTCACCCATGTGGCTAAGGCATTGTCCACAAGAGGCTCTTCACGGCTAGTAGAGACTTCCACCTTCCATGAGCCATCAAGTGAACTGCCTTATTTCAAAAAATGACTAAGGTATTTGTTCACGAGGGACCTCCAAGGGCAGTGGAGCCTTCCACGCTCCTTGAACCCTCGAGTGAACTTGCCTTCATGCCTACACGGCTAAGGCATATGTTCACGAGAGCTTCTATGGGTAGTGAAGGCTTTCATGTGCCTTTAAGCCTCTCTTGAAAAATGCCTTTTGCCCACACGACTAAAGCAAAGTTCAAGGGCACTTGTAAGGGCAGTGATTCCTTTCACCTTCCTTGAACCCTCTCTTGAAATTTTACTTCGTCAAAATTTTGGGCCTATTTTACAACTCTAAATCATGCATAAAATTATAAGATTAAAACGTTAGTCTCTAGTTTCACCTATTAATTTTCTGGGTGTTACATTATCTCCCCCTTGGGAACATTCATCCTCCAATGACGATCTAGAGACCTTACAGAATTAAAGACTCAAGACTAGTAGCCCAACATGCATGAAATATCAAAATAATGCATTACATACAAGAGAAAACTTTAACTCCATCTCAACATAATCAATGGAAAAAAAAGGAAGTAGGAACTACATCTATCAACCCAATATGCATGAAATTCAACATTTCTCATGTTCATAAGATGAACTACCTTCTCCAACAAAAGCATGCTCAACACAACATTATGGAGCCAATATGCCATCTCATAAAACGTAATATAGCATGTTCACCAATTCACGTCATGAAGTAACATATGCAACATTATACTCAAATGCACAACAACATGAAGAACACAATTTATGAAGACAACTCAGTCATTACTAAACATGAATCTTCTGAAGAATATGAATAATCATAAGGAAATCATGAAGAACACATAAATCACACATGACTCCCAAAACTAGGAACTCAAGAGGAACTACTTTCCTGAAGCTTGAATTCGAGTAGAAGGAAAAAGAATAGGACTGCGGGACTTCATATTGGCCTCGGCCTCCTATGTAGCACCCTCAACTAAATGATTTCTCCATAACACCTTTACGGAAGCTACTTCCTTGTTTCTCAACTTTTTAACTTGCCGGTCTAAAATCTCTACCGGGACCTCTTCATAAGAAAGACTCTCATTAACTCCCAAACCTTCTAAAGGAATGATGGTTACCGGATCTCCAATGAACTTCTTAAACATGGAAACATGAAACACCGGTTGAACCGGAGCCAACTAATTCGGTAAGTCTAACTCATATGCAACTTTCCCGACACGTTTCAAGATTTGATATGGGCCCACATATCGGGGACTAAGCTTCCCCTTTTTACCAAACATCATCACACCTTTCATAGGTGAAATTTTTAAGTAGACCCAATCATTAACTTCAAATTGAAGATCCCTTCTTCTAACATCGGCATAAAACTTTTGCTGCCTCTGGGCCGTCTTCATACTCTCTCTAATGAGTCAAACTTTTTTGATGACCTCATAAACTAGTTCGGGACCAATTAGAGCAATTTCACCTTCTTCAAACCAACTAACCGTAGATCTACATCTCCTACCATACAATGCTTTAAAATGAGCCATGGCAATACTTGAGTGGTAACTATTGTTATAGGCAAACTCTACTAATGGTAGATGGCCATCTCAATTACCTTTGAAGTATATAACACATGCCCACAACATATCCTCCAAGGTTTGGATGGTGCGCTCCGCTTGACCATCCATTTGAGGGTGGAAAGCGGTACTAAGCTTAACTTTGGTACCAAGGCCTTTTTGGAATGCCTTCGAAAAGTGTGAAGTAAATTGAGTACCCTGATCTGAAATTATAGATAAAGGAACCCCATGCAACTTCACTATCTCCTTTATATACAATTTGGCATAGTCTTCCGCCGAAAAGGAAACCTTGACGGGAATAAAGTGGGTGGATTTTGTCATTCTATCAACAATGACCCAAATAGAATCATGTTGCCTTCGAGTACAAGGCAAACACACAATAAAATCCATATTCACATCCTCCCACTTCCAAGTGGGAATATCTATGTCTTGGGAAAAGCTTCTGGGTCTTTGGTGTTCGGCTTTAACTTGTTGACAATTCAGACATTTAGCCACAAAACCTACTATATCCTTCTTCATACCATTCCACCAATATACTTCCCATATATCACGGTACATGTTAGTGGCTCCCGGATGTATAGAATACCTAGAACCAGGAGCCTCTTCTAGAATTTTCTCTCTAAAGCCATCAACATTCGGAACGCATAATAGACCTTGGTACCTAAGAACCCCATCTCCCCCTTGGGATAAAGCCTCAACGGAGCTCTTGAGTACTGACTCTTTCAACATAACTAATATAGGATCAACGTCTTGCTTAAACTTTACGTCCATCACGAAGGATGATTTGGAACAATTATAGACCATGACACCACCCTTGGTGGAATCCACTAGTTTAACACCTAGCTGGGCCAACCTATGTACATCACGAACCAATTCTTTCTTTTCATCCTCTACAAGAACCACACTACCCATGGAAAATCTACTAAGGGAATCCGCCACTACATTAGCCTTCCCGGGGTGGTAAAGGACACTCATGTCACCATCCTTTAAAAGTTCTGACCACCTTCTCTATCGGAGGTTCAACTTTCTTGGGTAAACACATATTGAAGACTTTTGTGATCGGTGAAAACATCCATATGGACCCCATACAAGTAATGTTTCCATATTTTCAAAGCAAACAAAACCGGCGCTAATTCAAGATCATGGGTCGGATAATTCTTTTCTTGAACCTTAAGTTGCCTTGAAGCATAGGCAATCACCTTACCATGTTGCATTAGTACACATACTAAACCCACTCTAGAAGGATCACAATATACAACAAAACCATTGGTACCCTCCGGTAAGGTCA
Source organism: Solanum tacnaense (assembly GCA_029582525.1). NCBI lineage: Eukaryota > Viridiplantae > Streptophyta > Magnoliopsida > Solanales > Solanaceae > Solanum > Solanum tacnaense. The sequence goes on along the minus strand of JAJOOD010000094.1, from coordinate 5,859 downwards.
ATACCGGAGCGGAAGTAACCCTATCTTTCAACTCTTGAAAGCTTTTCTCACAAGCCTCTAATAGCTCAAATTTAGCTTTCTTTTGAGTCAAAGCCGTCAGCGGAGAAGCAATGGAGGAAAAACCATTAACAAACCTCCTATATTAACCGGCCAAACCCAAAAGCTTCTAATATCGGTAGGAGTTAGAGGTCTAGGCCAACTCTTGACCACATCCATCTTCTTAAGATCTACCTCAATACCCTTGCTCGATACAATATGACAAAGGAGGCTATGGACTGTAGCCAAAACTCACACTTACTAAACTTTGCATACAATTGGTGGTCCTTAAGGACATGCAATACAATCCTCAATTTGTTCATGTATTCATTTTCACTTCCTGAATAGATCAAAATATCAGCAATATATATGATCACAAATATATCAAGGTAGTGTCTAAACACCCTATTCGTTAGATCCATAAATGCCATTGAGGCATTGGTTAGACCGAAGGACATTACTAGGAACTCATAGTGACCATATCTTGTTCGGAAGGTCATCTTGGGAATGTCAACCCCTCTCACCCTTAGTTGTTGATAGCCCGAACGTAAATCAATCTTCAAAAAGTAACTAGCCCCTTAGAGTTGGTCAAACAAGTCGTCAATTCTAGGAAGGGGGAACTTATTCATTATGGTTACATTGTTCAATTGGTGGTAGCCAATACACATTCTAAGGTACCCATCCTTCTTCCTAACAAATAATATCGGAGTACCTCATGGAGAGATACTCGGTTGAATAGGACCCTTGCCTAGTAAATCCTTCATTTTCTCCTTCAATTCTTTCAACTTAGCCGGAGCCATTCTATAAGGAGGAATGGAGATACGTTGCGTATCTAGCAAAAGATCAATGACAAAATCTTTTTTCCCGCTCGAGAGGAATGTCAGGAAAGTCATCAGGAAAGACTTTCAGAAATTCATTCATCACGGGTACCGATTCTAGGGAAGGGGTTTCAGACTCAACATCCATCACCCTAACAATATGGTAAATGCACCAATTGCAAATTATTTTACTTGCTTTGTGATAAGAAACAAATTGACCTCTAGGGATCAAATTTCCCTCGCCACTCTAAAATAGACTCATTTGGAAATTGAAACTTGACTACCCGAGTCCTACAATCAATAGAGGCATAACATGCATGCAACCAATCCGTACCCAAAATCACATCAAAATCCTTCATGTCTAACTCCACCAAATCCACCAAGGTAACCTTGTGGAACATAGAATTAGGACAACTCCTATAGACTCTTTTTTGCCACTACCGAGTCACCAACCGGGGTAGAAACCAAAGAAGGCTCTACTAACACTTCAGGGAGTATTTCAAATTCCATAGCGACAAGAGGTATAACAAAGGACAAAGTGGAACCGGGATCTAACAATGCATATATATCAATAGAAAAGACTTGTAACATACCCGTCACCACATCCGGTGAGCCCTCTTCGTCACCTTATTATTGAAGAGCATACAAGCGGTTTTTCTTGAGAGCATCGGAATATGAATCGTTAGGAAGGAATTGCTTGCCCTCTCTTCCTTGATTTTTAAACATGGGACAATCTCTCATTAAATGACCACTCTTCCCACAACTAGAACAACCATACGTGCCAACAAGGTACCTACCATCATATTTTTTGCCACACTTGGAACAAGTAGGCCTCACTATAGAAGATCCACCACTATTGCCTCCTTGAAGCTTAGGGTTAGGCACCCTATACTTATTGACTCTTGGTGCACTAGAGGATCCTTGGTTCGAGAACCTTCTCTTGAACCTTGGTCGACCTTGACCCTCAGATTTACCCTTAGAAGAATTCCCATAATCAGTCCTTTCTCTGTTTACTTCCCGATTCATCTCCTTAAGCTTTTGCTCCTCAATTTGTTCCACATGGACCATAAGACTTGAAATAGTCATAGGTGTAGAATAAGCATTGCCTAACGACATTCATTGACAACCAATTTAGATACTCCCATCACAAATTTTTTCATTCTAGCCGTTGAGTCCACCACAATAGTCGGAGAATATTTTGATAGTTGGGTGAACTTGAGAGAATACTCATTCACACTCATTCCCCTTGACGAAAGTTAATAAATTCTTGCACTTTCGTTCCCTCAACTCCAGGGGGAAGAACCTATCAAGGAATGCCTCCCAATCTATGAGACCCGCTCTTCTTGGGCTCTCACCTTTCCATTGTTCATACCAAACTTGACCCACATCCTTTAGTTGGTAGGAGGCCAGCTCCACCTTCTCCTCTGAAGACACCCCCATAGGATCAAGCACTTTGGAAACCTCATCGAAAAATCTTTGGGGATCCTCCTCCACATTGGACGCAAGAAACTCGGGAGGGTTAATCCTTGTAAAATCCCTCAATCTCAAAGCCGTGGTGTTCTTATTTGGGTTCCCACGTGGTCAAACATCTCTATTGGCTTGGGCCGTCATAGTTTGAGCCAATATTATGAAAGCTGACCTAATCTCCACATCCGTCATAGCTGGGGGATCCACCGAAACTTTCTCATCTTGAGGAGCTTGATTATCTTGAGGAACTCCTCGGTTCACATTCTCCTCTTCCGCCGTTCTAGCATTCTCCCTTCGTGTATTCATTTCCTGAAGACACAAGAGAAGGGTTAGGAAAGGGACTTCATAGAGTTAAAACTCTAAGGCACGACTAAAGAGTAATGAAAGAAGTGAAATTTCCTAAGCATCTTATAGCCTCTCATTCATAAGTGTGGCTCACTTAACACTCATGAACAAGATTCTACTAGACGTGTTTCATGAAACATCATCCTAGGATCATGTTAAACCTTGTGATCTAATTACCAAGTTTGTCACGACCAAGGGTTACTCCCTAGACGTAACAAGGTGTACTCGACCCCGAAGGGGTCTCATATAAGCCCTTAGCATAATTATAAACATAAATAATAAAAATAATGCGGAATTAAAACTTTTTACAGTAGAAGTCTTTTCATAAAACCAAATGGAACTCTAGACATTGTCTCCATAAAGCATCTAATACAATCGAATATCAAGAAGGGTCACCGCTCTTTACAACATAGTTTCAAAAGAAAATGTAAGAATAAACTAGAAAAGAACAATCTCGTCCTCGAACCATGAGGACTAACCAAAAGCATGGAGAGAATCAATCCAAGCTTTACTCAAAGGGTGAAGCATACCTCAACGACCGGAACCTACACTTATAGAAAAGTTTAGAATAGAAAATATGGGTTAGCACAAAATTGCACTAAGTATGGTAGCCATGCATAAAAACCCTTAAAACATGCTCAAAAGGGACATTTAGTTGAAATCGTGCATTTATCAAGTTTAAAAGTCATCATGCACATTTGTGAAGAAACATAAAACAAACAATCTCATAAGCAATCTTAATCTATACGTGTGTAATGCATAGGTAAGATCACATAACCATACCTAATACTAAGTACCTCTTTAAGGTCACCATAATCATCGATATCATAACTTGAACTCATCCATAACCAATACTCATAGATAAGGAAACATTTATGTTCATAGCTTGTAGCAAGTAAATTCACTTTTAGCAACAATTAATATCATACATGCATACTTCATAAGTCTTCATAGCATAAGAGAACCACACCACAACCACTTTTAAAGCCTACTTATGCAATGCATAAATGGGGTCCCATACCTCCACTCATACTAAGTAGAACTTATTAAGAATCCATAATTATAGTTCATCTTATTGTCATAGTTCATACTCTTTTCATGTAGGAAATTATAACCTTAACCGACATAGACTATGTGAGCGACATGGAATCCAGTGTCATGACCCCACACCGAAAAGAGGTGTCCTACTTGCCTAAGGTAGAACTCATGTATTAGCTTCTAGGTGGATCCACTAGCTAAAGACCTATGTGGGCACATTTTTGCGGGATATGAAGATTGCTACTAGAAACCCGGACTAACTGACGTAAAAGGTTTCCATCTCATGAGATAACTATCTTGGGAACCCGGACTAACTGGCGTGAAGGAACCCACCTCATATTCATATCCACTCAGTGCTAAGCATAATTCCCTTTTAAATTCATGTTAAGTATTTACTTAAGTTCATGTACATGAAAGAATTCTGTAGCACTAAAATCAAGATGGTATCATAATAGCTCATAGATTTATTAGGTGAGAATGGCCTTTCCACCTTAGAATCATCAATATGTTAGTAAACCTTTCATATCATGTTCATAGTGTGTTTATGAGAATAGCCTTTCATTCAACACAACAAGATCATTATATTTATAATTAATTCATGCATAATAATGTGTAAGGGTAAAGGGGAGAATCATCTTTCCATAAATACCACAAATACACCATAGTCATAGGATCTTCATTCTCAACATAAATCATGAAGCACATGCATAATTCTCATGTTCATGTACAAGTTATCATAATTTACTCATCAAGAATCTTGAATCACATTCAACCCAACATCTAGAACTTCTACATTAGATATGGGTAATAACACAATTCAATCAATTCATACAAGACCCATTTACATGTTTCTAAAATCAATTAACCCACATTAAGATCACAATTTAGCAATAGAGGGATCCATGGGTGCTTGGGAGAATTTCACTATAATTCAACCATAAATCATCAATTGAATCATAACCCAACATAATTCAACCATTGAAATCACATTTAAAAGGAACCCATGAATTTCGAACAAAACCCTTTCTTTGGGGAAAAAATTAAGTTTTGAAATCAAGTTTCGAAGGGGCTCTATGGGTGGAATCTACTCATAGATAAAAACTATCATACCTTAATGATGAATCTTCAAAGAATTTGATGAAAAACCCTTGATTTCTTCAAGCCCATGCTTCAATTTTACTCTTCTTCTTCTTCTTCTTCCTCTTCTTGGGTTTTTACAGAGAGAAATATTGTGAGGAAGATGAACTTTAGATTTTGATTTTGGTCTTTGTGAAAATTGATTGAGTTTTTGTGTTTAATGACTTAAAATACCTTACATATTTATTGAAAAATATTAGAAAATATACCCAGTTAATTTGGACTTAAAAAAATAAAAAATTACAAAATTACCCCTTGTCCCTCACGTGGACTGCCTTAAAAAAACTAAGGCAAGTACCATGAGAACTTCCATGGGTAGTGGACTGCTCCACCTGCCGTGGTCCCTCACGTGAACTTCTGCCTTTTGCTTTTGCAGCTAAGGTATAGTCCAGGAGGGCTCCACACGGGCATTGAGATTGTCCACGTGTCGTGGACCCTCACTTGAACTCATTCCCTTCGCCCATGTGGCTAAGGCATTGTCCACGAGAGGATCTTCACGGGCAGTGGAGACATCCACCTTCCATGAACCTTCTAGTGAAGTGCCTCATTGCCAAAAATGGCTAAGGCATTTGTTCACGACTGGCCTCCAAGGTCATTGGAGCCTTACATGCTCCTTGAACCCTCGCGTGAACTTGCCTTCATGCCTACATAGCTAAGGCATTGGTTCACGAGAGCTTCTAAGGGCAGTGGAGGCTTTCATGTGCCTTGAAACCTCTCTTCAAAAATGCCTTTTGCCCAACGGCTAAGGCAAAGCCCTCTTTCGTCGTCCAAGTCGCATACCTCCTAAACAGTCTATTCGGTTTTTAAACGCGATCTATTTAACTGATTAACTGTGAACTTAAGGGAAGTTCCCGTGCCCCAAGCTATCTATTCAGTTCCCATGTCTGCATTCTTTGATTTGGAATCCAGCTAACAGTGTTCCCGACCCCTTGAGAGACCCGTATTCTCTAAACTGATGGAAGACGCGGGCCTGGCATATTCGATAAAGTATCCTTTTTCAGTTTCCTTTCAATCTCTA
>JAJOOD010000092.1:0-19175 GCA_029582525.1 Solanum tacnaense | reverse complement strand
GGGGGGGGGGGGGGGGGGGGGGGGGGGCGCGGGGGTAAATGGTAATAGGACCTTAGTTTAAAGGGTAAATGTCTTATCCCTTTAATTTTTTAAAGCTTTTTTTCGTTCTTTCACTACTCTTGGACTGTAATTATAAGTAAGAAAGAAGAAAGAAGGCATGTAAGTTCTCAACGTAAAGATTTTTGGATCAAGAATTGTATTTGATATGTAGTAATTATATAAGTAAAACTTCAACCTTTTTGGCGGTTGTTTTGGAGGAGTGGCTTAGTATAAATTGTGTTGAAGGGGGAGGTGGCTTTTGATTGTGTTAGAGGAGGCTGGAGGTGGTGTCACTAGTTATAATGGTGGGGGTGGGGGTGGAGGGTGAGGTTGTGGTGAGGTGACGATAAAGATAAAGAAAAAAAAAGGATAAGACACAAGTACCATTCTAAACTAAATCCGATCTCAACAACATATCTAAACTTAACTAGGGTCCTATTACCCCCTCCCCTCCTCTAAACTCGTTCATTATGTATTTCCGTGCTTTTGTTATACAACTAATGCTGACGTGGAGCCAAGACCCGATTCAATTAGTTGTGGTGATATACATGCGCTTAGGGCTATTCATGGTTATAGTTGAAAAACCAAATCGACTAAAAATATCCAATATTTGGTGTGGTTTGGTTTTAAATTTTGAAAATCGATACTATTAGGTTTGGTTTTGATTTTATTAAAAAAAACCACAAAAACAACCAAAGCAAACCGAGAAATTATATATAAAAATTTTATAATTATTCATAAATAAAATATAAATATTATGTTAGATTTTAATTAACTTAAGTCCCAACCTTACCATTTTCTCAAGCTCAATACTTAAATTTTAGCTCAACTATTAAAATCCTAAGATCAAGTCCATTACTTTAATCTTACATACCCTACATCACATTAGATAGTCACATTTTCTCTTAATTGAATCACTCTATTCGTGTAATAATAACTCTAGTATTGCATAATTGAATCTACAATTACTTTCTTTAGTATTGCTTAATTGAATCTACAATAACTTTCTTGTAGATTGTTCATGTATTAGGTGTTTGTGTCTACCGAAATGCTCAAACCCAAAAACCCAAAAACTCGAACCAAACCGAACCAAATCAACAACAACCAAACCGACGGTTATTTTTTTCAATTGGTTTGATTTGGTTTTAGAAAATTAAAAACCGACTAAATTGGTTTGGTTTTGATTTTAACCAATAACCGATCAAAACCTAACCATGAACACCCCTACATGTGTTGTCACATGTATAATAAAAATATTTTTTTGAAAACAATCTTCTTATTTTCTTTGCATTGTATTAAAAATAAGTTAATATACATAAAAATAAAATAAAAAAACCTTGTATTTAAAAATTTTCTCAAATACACAACTTTTTAAATTTTTATTTCCTAGTATTTAAGATTTTCTCAAACATAACGTAATTTTTCTCTTCATATTTTACCTCCATTCATTCTATTGATTTTTTATTTGTTTATCCTTTTGATTTCACATTAAATTTAATTCCAAATGTCTTGTATATAAAATAAGATAATTTCGAACAAGTATCCAAAAAGTGAAGAAAATCAAATAAACATAAAAAAAATATTAAAACATTAAAGTTAAAGGACACTTTTTTTCAAAAAAAAATAATTAAAAAGAGCGCGGATAATTTTTCTAAAATAAAAGTGAAAAGATAAGAAAATAATGGAAGAAAGAAAACAAAAACTTTAAAGTGAGGAGAGAAGTAAATATGTTACAAAGATTTTTTTTTTAAAATAATTAAATATATACAAATTTTAATGTTAATAATTATGTGTATTAACCAATTCTAAAATGTCCAATTAATAGAGGACATGTGTCCAATATTGATCAGATTTGTTTTTCCTTTTTACCTCGCACTTGCATTCGAGAGTGAGCACACTATCTATGTCACATCAACACAAAAGGAGCAAAAAAAAATACATAAATATGTGTTTACTGGGTTAATGAGACCCTACTTAAGGTTAGGTGTCGCTGGGATTTCGAATATAGTTAGAGGGACAACTTGTGCCTTATCTCAAAAAAATTAGAAAATATACTTGTTTAATAGAAAAGGATTAACAGTTGTGGCTTCTCACTCCCTCAAAGAGAGTGAAATTTTGTCACGATCCGAGGCCTACACCGTGAACGTGGCCAGCACTTGAGAACCATTGATGGCCCCCAAGCGAGCCCTCATCCTGGTTGACTACAAGCAGAAGACTTACTCAAGTATACATAAGCATCAAACTAAAAGAAACATTTAAAAACAGTTTACTGAATCTCAAAACTTTGCTGAATATTCTGAGTTTGAAACATAAGTTTTAAATAAAATATTTGAAACTAAAAGATTCTACAAAACTGTTTATCTATGAAGCCTCTACTATACAAAGATGAGTGTTGGGACAACACCCACGACTCCTCAAATGAACTACTACTAACAACTCATAAAACTGTAGTCCTCCAGAAGTAAGGAGGTCTTACTTAAAACCTGATGAGCAGATGAAGTGATCTCAACGGGCTCTTGTTGAGGATCCTAAGAACCTGTATCTGCATCATTAAAAGATGCAGGTCGAATAACATCAATACATTAAATGTACGGGTACGTAATATAGCTGAATAACAAATAACTTAAAGAAGGACTACAATAGATAACAATGTACTCAAGCTGAATGTAAAGAAATAGAGGAGTTAAATTATTTAAAGCTTTGCAAAATACTTTCTCATCTTTGAACTCAACATAATAAGTAATTGTCATGACCCGAGCCTACACCCTGGACGTGGCCGGCACTCAAGAACCATTGTTGGTCCCAAGCGAACCCTCATCCTGGTTGACTACAAGCGGAAGACTAACTAGAGCATACATAAGCATATAATTGAAAGAAATGTTTAAAAATAGTGCATTGAATCTCAAAACTTTGTTGAATATACTTAGTATGAAACATAAGTTTAAATAAAATATCTGAAAATTGAAAGACTGTCCAAAATTGTCTATCTATGAAGCCTCTACTATTAAGAAAAGGATGTCGGGACAAGACCCATGACACCTCAAAAATACTAACTAGAAAGTAATTGTAAAGTCCTAGGGAATACAAGGAGGCTCACCAAAACTAACTGGAGTGTAGAGTGATCTCAACGAAGCGTATGTTGATAATCATGAACATCTATATCTGCATCATAAAAGGATGCAAGTCGAATGACATCAATACATGGAATGTACGAGTATGTAATATAGCTGAGTAAACAAATAACTGAACTGAATGACTGAAAGCAACTCAACTGAATCAATACATGAACTTGAAGTGAAAATCATTTAAGCTTTACAATAAAATATACAATGAAAGCAACATGAAAATAATATACTTTACTTGTGGAGAGTTTCTATAACCGACAACCAGTACTATGAGCCTAGCAATAATACAACATCCCGCCGCACGTTGCAAGGGCCCATCATATACCTTGTCGGGGGTATAAGATGATATCATGACTATGGATCTAACTATATGCCTTCTCAAAGGCGGTGAGGAGTCGCATGAAGAATCAATGTTATCCTATCCTACGTTGGCTACGTAGTTTTGTGGGACTTCCGAATCATAAGAGACTCTAACCCAACTCGGTGCTCGATACTACTCCCAAAATAATTAATATAACTCTTTGCTCAATTCACTCATTACAAAGAATGGACTTCTTACATTACTTGAAATACTTTTCAAAACATGAGACGTGTTTACCTTCTGGAAAACATGTACTTATGAACTTATCTTTCAAGTCCAATAATTAACATAGGTACATATGTGTATATATATTTATATATATATATATATATATATATATATATGAATAAAATAACATTAGAAACTCTTAAGTCTTTATGATATAGAACATTTAAACTTTTTCTCAAAACTCAGTTCGAAACTTATATCTCAATTCGTAGGGTTCACACGGAATTATGGGCATGTACGACTCAACTTGAGGACCTCAATAATCATATAGGAACTCATGAATACATTTATTTCTCAAAACTCATCTTTACTTCCTCCAAAAACTCAGTTTGAAACTCAAGTGTTGGCATTGAAAAACTTCTCAAGATTTATAACTCAAAATAGGGTTCATGATGAATTATAGAGATGAACAAATCAACTCAAGGATCTCAATAAAAATATATAAACTCAATACTTAGGAATAGAATTTCAAAAGACTCGGGAATTCATGAACTCAAAATCAACTTATCTCAAGAATACTCAAATCTAGGGGTAGAATCTGAGATTTCTCTTTAACTGAGTTGAAAGTAGATGATGGGCGTGAGGACGAACTAGTCCAACACTATGATAGCCTTACATACCTGTAAGAACAAGGTTCTTGAAGAATCTTGAAGACTTCATTAGAAGTCTTGAAACCCTAGCTTGAAGGTAAACAATCAAGAAACCCTTTCTTGAGATTCTTGAATTAGTTTCTTGAATTCTCTATGGCCAAGAATTATGATTTTTATTAGTGATTTATAATTGTATAGAGGAATTTGAGTTGGAAAGAATGAAATTCTTGGAGAAACACTTACCTTGAAGAAGAATCTTACTCGGAATCACAAAGTACTTAACATAAGGTGATTATTCTAATCTAAATCACAAGATTCTAATTCTATACCTCTGTAAGAAATCTCATCCTAAGAACACTACTCCTTACCGCTACATTCAGCTAACCTCGAGCTCATATCACAAAACACCTATTGTATCACGTATTGTCCACATGTTAACAACACCACATTCAAGCTTAGAACCTTAACCACTACATAGTCTCCTACTAACCCACTTTCTAAGAACTTATCATCCTCTCATCAACTCTACCAACTAAACTTTCATGCATTACTACAAGGAAGCTGACTTAGTACTCATTATAAAACTTTATCTCTTTCTTCCTCCACATTCATAACCTTAGATGGAATAAACACACCATCACTACCAAAATAAGAAATGGCAATCCTCTCTTTTATCATCACATAACTACTATCAACAACACCACTATCCAAAACTAAACAAGATTAGTGAAAGGACTTTAGGGCGAAAAATCATAAGAACGATTCATTCAAGATATCTGATATAAGAATATGCATGGCATAACATTATGTTGCTAGCCATTAAGAGTAAATTATGAATTTGTGAGACTGAACATACTGTGAGATATGAATGCTTTTATGAATAGTTTCATAACATGAAACTGATATCCACAATTTTATGGAGTAATTTTGAGATCAATGGGCTAAATTCTTTGCCTTTCATTCTGGAAATTGAGCATAGATGTGAATCTCTCTAGAGTGTATGAGCATAGGTCATGAGCACAATTCTGATATAAGGAACATCATCATGATGTTCAACTGACTGAAGTTTGAGGAATACACTAGAGTATGAATTAAGTGATGTACCTCTAAAACTCATTCGAAAAATATCACTATATCATCCTCAACACTTGACTTGGTTTCTCATCTTATCATATCCCCTTAGGTCTAAAGCTAAAACTTGAAAACTATGGATATATTCCCTCATCTCTAAACTAGTCTACATTTTATTTAATACTCGAAAAGGCTTATCGCATGCATACTGAACTCTCCATAAGCAGGTACTAAGACTCCTTCTAGAACCTCTTTCTAAGATGCTTCTATTAACCTCTTCTCATTGGCTTATAAGGCCGCTTCATCTAACGCTTTAAGGGAAAAATAATGCTTACTTAAGCCTATTCTACATTGACAGCTCAAATATACTATCTAGGTACACATGGAAAATCATTAACTTAATTGGAACCCCGTCTGATTACATACAATCTCGGGTACAACTCTTAATGTTCTTGTTACTCGTATGACTAAGTCACACTTCACCGCTCTTATCTAAAAGTTAGAATCCCAAACTTGTACCACTCACACTCATTGCAGCTAACATCTCAATTCCTCACCTACTCTATGTCAAGTCTACCAGATCAGATCTGAAGACTAACATCATCACCCTCATGTTGCCATTTTTTTTATCACGACGCTCATCTCAAATTCAAGCTTAATGTTTATTACTAAACCCGATATCAATATGATTGCTCGCTCACTATACTAACTTACAACTACTAGATAAAAATTAAGAAACACTTGCCCACTAAAACCTCATGACAAATCGTCAATCTTTAACTCTCAGTCTTCATACTTACAATTTACCGTCGCACTTCCTTTCACAACTTAAGTAGTATTTACCCATTCACTATACATCATTACCTAATTAGTTCTATAACACTTTGAATATTATGGGTTCTCCCTAAAAAATTGTAAGCCTAACTTAGATCTATCACTTCATGAATACTTCTGCTTTTCTATCTAGCCCCTACACTTGGTTGTTACCAACTCAATGACACGTCATCATAAATTCCTTTCTATTTAAAGTATACTCCAACTCATCCTAACTATTAACTCCTACTCTACCTCTTATCATGCAATCTACACAAACTCATCACTTTTTAGTCTACTCATAAGGGAAAACTCCTCATTAATAACTTAATGCGTGAATGACTATAATAACATAAGTTGCCTCATCACTTTCTCCCTTTCTTAGATTACTGAACCTCGGCATGCATTCTTCTACTTTTGGGCACTCTTACTACTACTTCCTATATACTCATAACTCATACTATCTTTTCGGGTGAAAATACTACCCAAGCTCCAAAACATGCTTTCGCATAAGGGCTTAACTGAAACAAGGTTTAGAGAAAAAAGTTTAGGAATACATTTCACTTTTAGCTCGAACACACGATTCATATGAATAAGAGTGCATTCTTTTGAATCTCAACACTTAAGCTCACTCATGGGCTTCTCTTAAGCCCCTATGTAGTCTCATGACTTTCTCAAGACTTTTGCTGAAAGTAACTCATCGATAATGAACTGACTTTTCTTTTCAACAACCTTAAGTATGGGGGGATAGCCAAATAAATCTGAGAAACGCATGAGTTTTGAATAAGTTCTTTATGACACAGCTCAATTGCACAATTTAGAGTATGAAAGAATGGAAACAATTCTTAAATGTCTATAATCACTCATCTATAGAAGTTGGTCCCTTAAAATGATAAATAAGATCCTACTTGACACGGCTTCATAAACACCCAAGTAAACTTCAACTTTGTGCTCTGATACCAAGTTTGTTACAACCCGAGCCTACACCCTAGACGTGGTCGACACTGAAGAACCATTGATGGTCCCCAAGCGAACCCTCATCCTGGTTGACTACAAGCGAAAGACTAACTTGAGCATACATAAGCATAAAATTGAAAGAAAAGTTTAAAAATAGTTTATTGAATCTCAAAACCTTGCTAAATATACTTATTATTAAACATAAGTTTAAATAAAATATCTTAAAACTGAAAGATTCTTCAAAACTGTCTAACTATGAAGCCTCTACTATTAATAAAGGATGTCGGGACAAGGCCCACGACACCTCAAAACTACTAAGTGGAAAGTAACTTTGAAGCCCTCTGGAATACAAGGAGGCTCACCAAAGCTAACTGTAGTGTAGAGTGATCTCAACGAAGCACCTGTTGATAATAATGAACACCTATATGTGCATCTTAAAAGGATGCAGGTCAAATGACATCAGTACATGGAATGTACGAGAATGTATTATAGCTAAGTAAACAAATAACTGAACTGAATGACTGAAAGCAACTCAACTGAATCAATATATGAACATGAAGTGAAAACCATTTAAGCTTTACAATAAAATATACAGTGAAAGCAACATGAAATAATATACTTTACTTGTGGGGAGTCTCTCTAACTGACTATAACATCTCGCAAATTGAAATAGCTAGGAAGAATCTAAGAACTTGAAATAATCGTTTTTGGAAATAATGACAAATCTGGAAAATTGTTTAAGTTAGGAAAAGTGAATCTTTGGTCAACTTCAAACGGCCATAACTTCTAGCTCAGGATGAGTTAGAGGTATTTCCAGATACAGTCGGAAAGCTCTTGGAATGATCTTTCCAACGCCGCTGAATTTGCGTGATTCCAAGCTCGTATGAGTTAGTTATGCCCTTTGGAAGTTGGGTTGTTGGAATAACGAAAGTTCAATCCGAATTTTAAACGGGTAGTTTGGTCTTTTTCTTACCCTTTTATTTTAAGTCATTTTTGGTAATTAATTAGGGGTCTAAGCTGAATTAGATCAGTTTACACTTTTACCAATAAAGTTAGACTTTTGAGAGAAGAGAAAGAAGAGGAGAAAAGAGGAGAAAGAAGAAGAACACTCAAGACCCGTCAAGATCGTCGTAAATTGCTTGTGGATTTCATCGGGGGTGATCCCTACAAGGTATGTGAGATCACATAGCGTTGGGTTAATTCTCCCACGTGCCAATCATGATTCAATTTCAGTGAAGTTATTAGATTTGAAAGTAAATCCTTGAGTTCTTGATAGATTTTCGTTTGAATTCTTGTGGGTGTTATTGATTGGAGTTTCTTGAGGTTGATTCGCGTTTTTAGCAGTGTTTTCGAGTAGAATCTAATATATATTGAGGGTATAGATGATTCTAAGTGTTGGGTAAAAGAACCCATGGAGTTTAGGGGGTTTAGAGCTGTAAAACGAAGAAGAAATTCATCGGTAAAGATTTGGAGGTGCCTCCGCGTCGCGCAGCTAGTCCCTAGTTTTGGGAATTTCTGTTCCGCGTCGCGGAGCTGGCACGGAGTGTTCTGCCTCAAAATACATTTTTGAAACTAAATTTTAAAAGCCTCTCCGCGTCGCGGACCCACCCTCATATTTTGATATTTCGGTCTTTTCTCATGTTTAGATATCTATAATCAGTCCTAAACATCATGAAATCTTTCCTATCACAAATCCTAATCCTTGAATCCATAATTCAATTCAAGGAAAGTTAAGAGTCAGGTCAAGAAGTTAAGAGTCAAGTCAAGAAGTCAAGAGTTAAGTCAAGATAAGTTCTTAAAGTTTTTTTCAAAAGTCTTTCACATATGTTTTAACTTTGTTTTAAGACTTAAGTTCAAGTTAAGCAAAGAGTAAAGATTTGAAGTTTCATTTATTCAAAGAAGTATATGGGAACTAAGTATTACCAAGAAGTTTGAAAATGTTTTCACATTTTGAGAAAGAAAAGGGAACATAGATTCCAAGAGAGCTTTTAAGCTAAGTTTTGAGTAATTACCTCAAACCAAAGAAAGAAGTTGTTTTAAAAACATATGAGCTAAGTATATTTTTGTGAGTACTATTGAGCACCGATATGGGGATGCGAGTTCATATTAACTCAAGTCTCCATAAACCATGTAGCCATCATGGGTATTAATGGGTCATACTTTTTAGATGACCACATAAGTTAAGCTAATGGATCCACAAATTTAAGTAGTTCTATATGACGGCAAAGTATAGGATAGTCTGGCAGTGTGATGGTAAAGACGTTGTCTCACCACTTAGGCTCATAGTGGTGGTTGTCGGTTAGAGAAACTCCCACCTAAACTATATCACTTTGTATATGAGTACAGTAGGGTTTGTTATTGCATTCTCTTAAACGAACTAAGTTGATTTTTACTGTTTTATAAAGCTTTTCATATATAGCATGTGTTTCATTGCTTTATTCTGAGTTAAGTTTATTCATGAGTTGAGAAGAGCCCAGGTAGGTGTTTCTTCCAGAATCTTTTCAAGCATGTGTTATGTTTAGCATATCAACTCGCATACTCGTACATTCAATGTACTGATGCTAGTTGGCCTGCATCGTATTATGATGCATATGTGGGTAACTAGGATCGGCATCCAGCGCATCGTTGATCCAGTGAGAAGTTCAGAGTCTGTTGGTGAGCCTCTTTGCATTCCACAGGATCCCGTTTATTTGCTTTCTAGTCTTTCCAATGTTAGGATGATCGGGGGTCCTGTCCCGACATCCCTCTTTATTTTAGAGGCTTCATAGATAGTCAGTCAAATGTTAGTTCATTCGTGATCATTTTGTTATTGACTTATGTTCAGCTTTGAGTTGCCATCTTGGCTAAGTTAAATGTATATTTTTAAAGATTATGAGTTCAGTTTTGAGACAGTTGAATTGTTTAGCATGTGAATCTCTTTCTTAATGCTTATAGTCTTCCGCTGAGTTAAGTAAGCCAGGCCAAAGGTTCGCTTTGGGCCAGCAATGGTTCTCGAGTGCCGGCCACGTCCAGGGTGTAGGCTTGGGGTGTGACACTGACAACTATTACTATGAGCCTAGCAATGATACAACATCCCGCCGCACGTTGCAAGGGCCCATCATATACCTTGTCGAGGGTATAAGATGATATTGTGACCATGGATCCAACTATATGCCTTCTCAGAGGCGGTGAGGAGTCACATGAAGAATCAATGATATCCTCTCCTACACTAGCTATGTAGTTCTGTGGGACTTTCAAACCATAAGAGACTCTAACCCAACTCGATGCTCGATACTACTCCCAAAATAATTAATATAACTTTTCGCTCAATTCACCCATTACAAAGAATGGACTTCTTACATTACTTGAAATACTTTTCAAAACATGAGACGTGTTTACTTTCTTGAAACATGTACTTATGAACTTATCTTTCAAGTCGAATAATTAACATAGGTACATATGTATATGAATATATATATATATATATGTATATAATAAAATAACATTAGAAACTCTTAAGTCTTTATGAAATGGAACCTTTAAACTTTTTTCTCAAAACTCAGTTTGTAACACAATGATTGACTTTCAAAGACTCTCAAAACTTATAACTCAATTAGTAGGGTTCATACGGAATATGAGCATGAACGACTCAACTTGAGGACCTCAATAACCATATAGGAACTCATGAATAGAACTCTTTCTCAAAACTCATATTTACTTACTCAAAAAACTCAGTTTAAAACTGTCACTCCCCGAGCCTACACCCTGGGCGGGACTGGCACTCAAAGACCATTGTTGGCCCAAAACGAACCCTTGGCTTAACTTACTTAACTCAGCAGAAGACAACATTCATATCTATAATGATGAATGAACTTAATTAACTGAACTGAATAAAGAAATAACTGAGAATGTTTTAAAGATTAAACATTCAATTTGGCCAAAAGTGGCAACCCAAGTCTTAACAATAAGAAAAGATAAAGAAAAGACTCAAAGGACTAACATTTGAATGTTTATGAAGCCTCTAAAACAACTGAGAGGGATGCTGGGACAACCCCCACGACATCCTTATGAAATAACTAGAAAGCAATAAAAAGGAGTCCTTTGGAATGCAAAGAGGCTCACCGACTGACTCTGAACTGCTCATTGGATCATGGTGCGCTGGAATGTCGATCCTAGTTACATGTGTCTGCATCATAATAAGATTCAGGCCAACTAGCATCAGTACATTGAATGTACGAGTATGCGAGTTGGAATGCTAACAAACATAGGCTTGAAATAGAATCTGAAAGAAACACTTACCTTGGCTCTTCTCAACTCATGAATACTTACTGAACTCATTTCAATATAAAGCAGTTTAAACAAGTGCAATATAAAGAAAAGATGTTTAAAAACATGATGTCAACTCTGTCTATGTACAAGGATACAACATAACTCTGAAATATATGTAAAAATACAATAAACTGATGTATATAAAAATACAATAACTTCTGTGGGAGTTTTTCTAACCGATAACCATCACATAAGAGCTATAATGATGATACAGTGATTTACCTCATGCTACCAGCGCATCCTATACCTGGCCAAAGGTATAGAACCTAAACTACTAAGTGGATCCACTAGCCTATTGTGAAAAGAGTTCATCTAAAAAGTACGACCATTTTCTACCCATGGTGGCTACATGGTTTATGGGGGATGTGAGTTGTTTGAACTCTCCCCCATATCGGTGCTCAATACTACTCCCAAAATATATTAGCACTTTATATTTTAAAAATCATACTTCTTCTGTGACTTGAGATTAGTGCTCAAAAACTTAGCTCGAAAGCTATCTTGGAAATCTCAGTTTCCCTGCTTGCTTCATTTAGAAAGCTTTTACTCTTTTCTGAAAACTAGCCCGAAGGCTCTTTGGAAATCTCAATTTCCGCTTTTATTTAAAATGTGAAAACATTTTTAAATCTCTTTGGGAATACATAGCCCCCATATACTTCTTTGAAGAAAAGAACTTCAACTTTACTCTTTACTGAACTCAAAACTTTAGTCTTAAAACAAAGTTAAAATGTTTGTAAAACATTTATGAAAACTTGAAAACAACTCCTCTTACTTGACTCTTGAATTCTCTTGACTTTGATCTTAACTGCTCTTGACTTGACTCTTAACTGATCCTTGAATTGAATTATGGATTCAAGGATTAAGATTTGGGTTTGGAAAAATCTCATGTTGTTTAGGAATGATTCTAGATAGCTAAACATAAGAAAAAACCAAAAATCAATATTTGAAGGTGGGTCCACGACGCGGAGGCATAATTTATTTTTGGTTCTGAAAACATCTTTTGAGGCAGAACACCTCATGTCAGCTCCGCGACGCGAAGCTGAAATTTCAATTTTGGGAACAGGTTGCGCGACGCACTCCCATGTTCAGATTTCGCCCGTCGAAATTTCTTCTTCGTTTTTCTTCCCCAATCCACCCAAACTCAATTCTTTTTCTTAAATCACTTTTAGATAAAGAAACCCAGCAATGTACCTAAAAACCTAACTCAAAATGACCTTATAATGCGATGTAACGAACTCAGAAACTTCCCAACTCAGTCAAATTCAAAAACAATATATGAACTCAAGAAAAGGTATCAAGATCATCAATATTCAAATGCTTTTAGGATGAATCCAAACTAAAATAAATATGTTTTGCACGTGGGAGAATGATCCCAACTTTATGAGAGCCTCACATACCTGATAGAAGTAAATCATTGGCGAAACACCAAGTTCCTTAATCGATCTTGATGAAATTTCCCTTTTCTCCTTCTTCTTTTCTCTTCTCCTTTCTCCTTAGCCCTAGCGTGAAATCCCAAGTCCTGAATTGACCCATATTAAACTTCTAAAATCGGATTAAAATAATAGGGCAGTGAAAAGACTAAAATACCCTTTATATTTTCGGATTGGATATTTCCTTAATCCAACAGCCCAACTTCCAAAGGGGATAACTTGCTCGTACGAACTCGAAATAGCGCAAACTTGGCGGCATTGGAAAGATCATTCCAAGAGCTTCCCAACCATATCTGGAACTACACCTAACTCATCCTGAGCTAGTAGTTATGGCCGTCTAAATTTGACCAAAAACTCAACTTTAACTTACTTACAATTTTCCAGATTTCCTTATACTTTCCAAAAATAACTATTTCCAGATTTTAAACTTCTTTCTATTTCTTTCTAGTTGCGAGATGTTGCAATATCTCTCCCTTGGGAACATTCATCCTCGAATGAGATTTACTCTTACTAAGCTAAGGGTAGTGACATCAAGTTCAAACACCCAACAAGCAAATGCAACAAGTAACATGCTTACTCATAATTCAAAGAGTACTAAGAAGAGAATTAGTACCTTGATATGCATTCCCTCCAGATTCAAAGAGATATGGATATCTCTTCTTCATATCTTCTTCAGCTTCCCAAGTAGCTTCCTCAACAAATTTGGTTCCTCCAAAGGACTTTGACTGAAGCTACTTCTTTGGTCCTCAACTTGCGAACTTGCCGATCTAAAATCTGAACCGGAATCTCCTCAAAAGATAAGTTATCCTTAATCCTAACATTTTTAGTTGGTGTAATCAATGAAGGATCTCACATGCACTTCTTCAACATGGAGATGTGAAACACCGGATGAACTGCTGCTAACTCTTGAGGTAGCTCCAACTCATAAGCTACATTACCAATCCTCCTAACTATGCGATAAGGTCCAATATACCAGGGACTAAGTTTCCTTCTTACCAAACCTCATGACACCATTCATGGGTGAAACCTTCAAATAAACCCAATCATCTACTTCAAACTCTAATGGCCTTCTCCTAACATCTGTGTAGGATTTTTGACGACTCTGCGTCGTTTTCAACCTCTCATGAATCACCTTCACCTTCTCCATGGCTTAGTGAACTAGATCTGGTCCTATCAACCCTGCTTCACCAACTTCAAACCATCCAATAGGAGATCTGCATCTTCGCCCATAAAAAGCTTCATATGGAGCCATCTGGATGCTAGAGTGGTAACTGTTGTTGTAAGCAAACTCAATGAGAGGTAGGTGATCATCCCAATTACCTTTGAAATCAATCACACAAGCCCTAAACATATCTTCTAAAGTCTGAATGGTGTGCTCTGCTTGCCTATCTATTTGAGGATGAAAAGCAGTACTCAAGTTCACTTTTAAACCCAAAACCTTTCTGAAAAGATTTCCAGAACTGTGCAGTAAATTGTGCACCTCTATCTGAAATAATGGAGACTGGGACCCATGAAGTCTTACCACCTCTTGAATATATAACCTGGCATAATCCTCTGCTGAATTGGTAGTTTTTATCGGTAAAAAATAGGCTGATTTCGCCGTTCTATCGACAATCACCCAAATAGAATCATGCAGTCTGCGAGCCTTGGTAACCCTGTGATGAAATCCATATTTATCATCTCCCACTTCCATTCCGAAAGTTCTATATTTTGAGCCAAACCACCAGGCCTTTGCTGCTCTACTTTCACTTGTTGGCAATTTGGACACTTAGCAAGAAACTCTGCAATACCCTTCTTCATGCCATTCCACCAATACACTTCTCTCAAATCGCGATACATCTTTGTGGAACTCGGATGAATGGAATATCTGGAGCTATGAGCTTCCTCCATGATCCTCTCTTGGAGTCTATCCACCATAGGTATACCCAATCTACCTTGATATCTCAATACACCATCTCCCCCTTGTTCAAAAGCTAATACTCTTTGCTTATGAACATTTGCCTTTAAGTCTAGCAAAATGGGATCTTTGTCCTGCTTTTCTTTCACTTCTGACACTAGTGAAGATTCAGCCCCATTCGTCATCACTATTCCTCCTTCTGTGGAATCCATCAGTCGGACTCCTAAGCGTGCAAGTCTATGCACATCTTTTGCTAACTCTCTCTTTTCTTCATCAACATGGGCAGTACAACCCATAGACAACATGTTCAAGGCATCAGCAACAACATTAGCCTTACCTGGGAGATAGAGAATACTCATGTCATAATCCTTGAGTAATTCTAACCACCTTATTTGTCTGAGATTAAGCTCTTTCTGGGTGAACACATATTGAAGACTCTTGTGATCAATAAATACATCAACATGCACACCATAACAGTAATGACACCATATCTTCAAAGCGAATACTATAGCGGCCAACTCTAAGTCATGGGTTGGGTAGTTCTTCTCATGAACTTTCAACTGTCTGGAGGCATAAGCTATGACTCTGCCATTCTGCATTAACACACAACCCAAACCAACTCTAGAAGCATCACAATACACCACAAAACCTTGAGTACCTTCCGGTAAGGTTAAAATGAGAGCAGTAGTCAACCTCTTCTTCAATTCCTGAAAGCTTTTCTCACAAGCTTCAGACCATTGAAATTTAACAGTTTTCTGAGTTAACTTCGTCAAAGGAGACGAAATAGACGAGAACCCTTCTACAAACCTTCCATAATAGCCAGCTAAACCCAAGAAACTCCTAATATCCGTTGGAGATATGGGTCTAGGCCAATTCTGCATTGCCTCAATTTTCTGAGTATCAACTTTAATCCCCTCTCTAGACACAATATGGCCTAAGAATGCCACAGATTCAAGCCAAAATTCACACTTAGAGAATTTAGCATACAACTCCTTATCTTTCAAAGTCTGAAGAACTATTCTGAGATGGCTAGCATGATCTTCTTCATTCCTTGAATAGATTAGTATGTCATCAATGAAGACGATAACAAACATATCTAAATAAGGTTTGAAGATTCTATTCATAAGATCCATCAACGTTGCTAGTGCATTGGTCAAACCAAAGGACATGACCAAAAACTCATAATGACGGTTATGAAAGTTGTCTTTGGAATATCACATTCCCTTACTCTTAATTGATGATAGCCTGATAGCCTGATCTGAGGTCAATTTTTGAGAAATAGGAAGCACCCTAAAGCTGATCAAAAAGATCATCAATTCTCGGAAGAGGATACTTATTCTTGATGGTAACCTTGTTCAACTGACGGTAATCTATACACATCCTAAGGGAACCATCTTTCTTTCTCACAAACAAGACCGGAGCGCCCCAATGTGAGACATTTGGTCTAATGAAGCCCTTATCTAATAGATCCTTTAACTGCTCTTTCAACTGTTTCAACTCTGGTGGTGCCATTCTGTATGGCGGAATAGAGATAGGACGAGTATCTGGAAAAAGATCTATACCGAAGTCTATCTCTCTCTCAGGAGGGACTCTAGGAAGATCATTAGGAAAGACTTCTGGGAACTCTTTTACTACTGGAACTGACTGAATAGGAGGTACCTCAACACTTGAGTCATTAACTCGGACTAAGTGATAGACACACCCCTTAGAAACTAACTTCCTTGCCTTAAGGTATGAAATGAAACGACCCTTAGGCACTACTGAACTGCTTTTCCACTCTAAGACTGGCTCATTTGGAAACTGAAACTTGACAACTCGAGCTCTACAATCAACTGAGGCATAACAAGCATGAAGCCAGTCCATACCAAGAATGACATCAAAGTCTACCATGTCTAATTCGATTAAATCAGCCATGGTACTCTTGTGATTGACGGAAATGGGACAATCATGATAGACTATCTCTGCTATAACAGACTCACCAACAGGCGTAAAGACGCTGAATGGTTCACTAAGTTGCTCAAGAATAACATCAAAGTTCATAGCAATATAAGGAGTTACAAAAGATAAACTCGCTCCTGGATCTAACAAGGCATAAATAGTAAAGTCAAAGACTTGAATCATACCAGTGACAACATCTGGTTAATCCTCTTGCTCTTGGCGACTGTTGATAGCATATAAGCGGTTTGTTCCTCCTCTAGTACTGGAAGTAGCCCCTCTAGGTGCAGCTCTGTCTGGTGGAGCAACTGAAGAAGACTGGGCTCTATGGCCCCCATTACCATTTCCCTGCTTGTTCTTTGGGCACTCTCGCATAAAATGCCCACTCTGACCACACTTAAAACAACCAGTGGAGCCCTCACGACAAACACCTGAATGGTTTCTACCACACTTGGCGCATGCAAGAGGCTTACTACCCCCTTGTGCCACGCTACCCTAAGAATAAGCAGGTTTAGCTCTGAAGTTTTGATTATTCTACTCACCTTTGTTCTTAGGTGCAGGTGCACTAGCAGATGATGGAGCAGGGACCTTCTGTTTCTGTTGGAAGGATGACCGGTTGGCATTACTTTTCTGTTGCCTGGACTCATTCCCTGTCTTAGCCCTCTTGTTCTTGAACTCATCTCTATCCCTCAGCTTCTCTTCCTCTACCTGCTGCACATAGACCAACAACCTCGAGATGTTCATGTCACCAATAATCATTGTTTCCCGGCCGTCCTTGCTTGACAGGCGACCCAAACCAGTAACAAACAAACTCATCCTACTCCTCATGTCCGCAACCATTTCAGGAGCATAGCGAGACAGTTGGATGAATTTCAACCCATACTCATAAATGCTTAGAGAATCCTGCTCAAGTGTGAGGAACTGACGTACCTTAGCCTCTTTCAGTTCTAGGGGAAAGAAACGCCCCAAGAAAGCCTCTTCAAAACATGCCCAACTCGCAAGTGGTGCATCCTCAGCCCTACCCCCTTTCCACTGATCAAACCAAGTTCTAGCAACATTTTTCATTTGATATGCAGCTAGCTCAACTCTCATAGTATCAGTAACATGCATCACATCGAACACCTTTTTCAGTTCCTTAATGAAGTTCTCTGGATCCTCTATAGTGCTCGAACCAGGGAAACTTGGGGGATTCACCCTCAAGAACTCACGAATTCTTGAAGTGTTAGCCTCTTCTTGTTGAGCTCCTCTCTGCTGCCCAGCTTGGTTAGTCACAACTTGACTAAGCATCCTAATAGCCTCTCTAAACTCAGCATTAGTAACTTCTTCTTGCAGTTGCACTTTAGTTGCACTGGGTAACCCTTGCTCCTCAACATTACGCCTAGCAGGACGTCCTCTACCAGCTCTTCGTGGAGACATGGTTATCTAAAAACACACGCAAGCACGAATTAGAGGGAAACTTTTTAGAGATCAAACTCTAACGCACGAAATGAGTGTGAAAGAAGTGAGAAATTTTCCTAATTGTTGCAGTCTCCTAATTATAGATATGGCGCGCTTCATACCGATAAATAGGACTCTAGAGACACAACTTCATAGACTCCCTAGGACTCTTGAACTCTGTGCTCTGATACCAAGTTTGTCACGCCCCGAGCCTACACCCTGGGAGGGACTGGCACTCGAAGACCATTGTTGGCCCCAAGTGAACCCTTGGCCTGGCTTACTTAACTCAGCGGAAGACAACATTCATATATATAATAATCAACGAACTTAACTAAACTGAATAAAGAAATAACTGAGAATGTTTTAAAGATTAAACATTCAACTTGGCCAAAAGTGGCAACCGAAGTCTTAACAATAAGAAAAGATAATGAAAAGACTCAAAGGACCAACATCTGGCTATCTATGAAGCCTCTAAAACAACTAAGATGGATGTTGGGACAACCCCCACAACATCCTAATGAACTAACTAGAAAGCAATAAAAAGGAGTCTTCTGGAATGCAAAAAGGCTCACCGACTGACTTTGAACTGCTCATTGGATCAACGGTGCGCTAGAATGCCGATCCTAGTTACCTGTGTCTGCATCATAATAAGATGCAGGCCAACTGGCATCAGTACATGAATGTACGAGTATGCGAGTTGGAATGCTAACAAACATAGGCTTGAAAGGGAATCTGAAAGAAACACTTACCTTGGCTCTTCTCAACTCATGAATACTTACTGAACTCATGTCAATATAAAACAGTTTAAACAAGTGCAATATAAAGAAAAGATGTTTAAAAACATGATGTCAACTCTGTGTATGTACAAGGATACAACATAACTCTAAAATGTATGTAAAAATACAATAAACTAATGTATATAAAAATACAATAACTTCAATGGGAGTCTCTCTAAACGACAACCATCACATAAGAGCTATAGTGATA
>JAJOOD010000090.1:0-30404 GCA_029582525.1 Solanum tacnaense | reverse complement strand
AAATTACACGCCAGGTTATAATTAATACTTATGTATTATCAATGCTAGTACAATACTTGTTGAATAAAGTGGGCCCTAACATAGTACAACTTAAATTACATTTGGAACAACTTTTTGGAGCTGTGTTGGGTAAAATATATATATTATGTTTGCATATAATATGATATAATAACATATCTTATTCTTGGTGCATGATCATGATCAATAAAGAAATCTACTAGCATTAAATGAGAGTTCAGAGCTAAAAGGGTAATTTTTTTTCTTCAAAAAACAAAAATGGCACATCAAAAAAAAAAATTTAACCAAAAAGGCAAAATCGCTCCTAATGGAGCAATTTTTTTCTGACAAAAATTGACACCTTCCGTTAAAAGAAATAAAATCAATTTTTTATTACTTTAAAATCACTGCTATAGCAGCATTTTTATAAAAAAAACAATTAAAAGTAAAATAGCAGCGATTTTTTTAAGGAATTAAAAAAAATTACATAAATCGCTGCCCTGGCAGTAGGGGTGGGCATAAATACCGAAAAATTGAACCGAACCGAACCGAACTGAACCGAAAAAATTCGGTTCTTCGGTGTCGGTTCTTCGGTGTTTCGATTCGGTGTCGGTTTTTTTTTCGGAACTTCGGTTCTTTGGTTCGGAGTTCGGTGTAAAGGTCCCAAAACTACGGTGCACTGAAGAACCGAAGTTTTATTAAATAAATTTAAAAGTATTTATTATATTACTTAATTTTTAATTTTACTTGGCCCATTTCAATTTTTATATTTAGATCCTAAACTTAAATAGCAAAAATCTTAATAACAAAATAGTAAACCCTAAAGACCTAAACTCTAAGCTAAACAAAACTCAATTTAATTCAAGTTTAAGCAGCAACTTGGTGTTTCTACTTTCTACTTTATGATTTTATCATTTTATGTTATTACTTTAAAGTGAGAACAACAAATTGATGTTCTTACCTTTTATTGTTAGACGGTTAGTTGTTACTTTGAAGTGTGAAGTGAATAACAATTGTTACTTTATCATATTCTCTCTTTATTTTTGTTGACACTGAAAAACCGATTTAAAAACACAAAACTAAACCGAATCGAAGTAGAAAAAATTGAACCGAACCGATCTAGTTTGGTTTGAATATATGGTGCACACTTTTCTAAAACTGAATACCGAAGAACCGAACGCCCACCCCTACCTGGCAGCGATTTTATGGAAAAAAAATCGCTATGGCAGCATTTTAATCAGCGATTTTGATAAAAAAATTTAAAAAAATTAAAACTGAAACTCGCTGCCTAGGCATAG
This sequence comes from Solanum tacnaense, assembly GCA_029582525.1. Lineage (NCBI taxonomy): Eukaryota > Viridiplantae > Streptophyta > Magnoliopsida > Solanales > Solanaceae > Solanum > Solanum tacnaense. Next base: position 29,109 of record JAJOOD010000090.1, on the reverse strand, counting down.
CAGGAGCGATTTTCAGTTTTAATTTTTATTAAAATTGCTGAAAGGATAGATATTTTTTTTTTATAAAAAATCTCTGCCGAGGCAACGATTTTCGATTTTATTTTTTTATTAAACTCACTGCAAGGGTAGCGATTTTTTTTTACAAAAATTTCTTTTTAAATTTCTTAAACAAAATCGCTGCTATAGCGGCAATTTAACTTCATTTTTTTTTATCAAAATGTTGCCATACCGATTTTTTAAATTTATTTTTTATAAAACTGCTACCAAGGCAGCGATTTATGTAAAAAAAAAATTAATTCCTTAAAAAGAATCGTTGCGATCTTTCAAAATTTTTTAATAAAAACGTTGCTATAGCAGTGATTTTAAAGATTTTTTTTTTATTAATAAAAAGACAGCGATTTTTATGTCTTTTAATGGAATGGCGTCAATTTTGTCAAAAAGAAATCGCTCTGTCAGGAGCGATTTTGCCCTTTTGGTTAAATTTTTTTGATGTGTTTGTTTTTTGAGGGAAAAAAGTTGCCCTTTTGGCTCCGGACTTCATTAAATGATAATTTATACTTCTTCCATCTACTTTTAATTGTCATGTTGCACTTTTTGAATGTCAATTTGACTAATTTTCAAAGTTAAATTAAATTACATCAACTTGATAATTTAAACAAAAAATTAAGATATTCAAAAACTATACGAAAAGTATTATAAATTGCAATTTTTATATATCAATATGATGAAAAAATAATGTGAGTCAAATTTTTTATTGTTTGACTCTAAAAAGAAAACTATGACAATTAAAAGTGGACGGATAGAGTATTTTGTTTTGCTTTTTATATTAGGTGTGCTGGCTTACTTTTGTTGACTCGTTTCATTTTATGTTTTTATAAAATAAAATAAAAACATGTATTGTTATTTTATTAGAATAAATATTTAAGAGATTTCTTTAGCCTTTTCCATTCTTTAATTTATAGTAGTTTTTTTTTTCTTCATTCAAATGTAACTTCCGATTATATTACATTCATGTTTATTTATACGACACTAGCAAATAATTGAAATATCAAACCGAAACGAGAAAAATTAGAACAAAATAAAACTTATTTCGGTTCAAATTAGATGATATTTTTCAAAATCAACAATAATAATATACTCAGTAAAATTTTACATAAGATTTGGAGATGGTTGAATTTTCGCAGATCATATTCCTCTCTTGTGGAGGTAAATAGGCTATTTTTTGGAGACCCTCGGCTCGAATACATTGAAGTGTGAAAGGATAGAAGACAAGTCCTATTCGTGGAATGCAATCATTGAAAACATTTTGGTGATGACAATATTAAAATCAACATTCTAGCAGCCACAATTGCTTTATCATTGGGAAAAAAAATAATTGGTTTAATTTTCAAGAAACGTCTAATGAATAAAGGTAAACTTAGAAAATTATACCTTTTCTTATTATTTTTTAATGAGCATAAAATGACCTAAGAGAGACACTTATTTTGACTCTCTCTCTCTCTCTCTTTTATCTCCAGATAAAAAATACACTACAAACATCATTTCTTATCAAGCCTATAAAAGATAAGACATATGCAACCACACTTCTCATAACCTATCAAAATATGCACTTCTTCAACTTTTTTTCCCTTTTCCTTTTTGTGTCTTTCCTTTTTTTGTTATTGAAATATTGGAAGAATTCCAACACCCAAATTAGAAAAAGATTGCCTCCTGGTCCATGGAAATTACCCTTAATTGGAAGCATGTTTCATTTGTTAGGTGGACCTCCCCATCGTGTCCTTAGAGATTTAGCTAAAAAATATGGTTCAATTATACATCTTCAATTAGGTGAAGTTTCTCTAGTTGTTGTTACTTCTCCTGACATGGCTAAACAAGTACTAAAAACTCATGACCTCGCTTTTGCATCTAGGCCCATGCTTATAGCCGCCGAGATTGTTTGTTATAATGGGAGCGATATTGTTTTTTCTCCTTATGGTGATTACTGGAGACAAATGCGTAAAATTTGCATCATGGAATTGCTTAGTGCCAAAAATGTCAAGTCATTCAGCTCTATTAGACAAGATGAAGTTCTTCATATGATTGAATTTTTTCGATCATCTTCTGGTGAGACAGTTAATGCCACGAAAAGGATTTTTCAATTTGCTAGCTCTATGACTTGTAGATCAGCATTTGGGAAAGTATTCAAAGAGCAAGATGAACTTATACTATTGGTCAAAAAGGTGTCACGATTAACGGAAGGATTTGATGTAGCTGATATATTTCCATCACTAAAATTTCTTCATGTGTTGGGTGGAATGAAAGGTAAAATTATGGATGTCCACCATGATTTAGATGTTATTCTTGAAAACATCATCAATGAGCACAAGAACAATGGTGAATTAGGAGGTGAAGGTTTAGTTGCCGCATTGCTAAGAGTAATGAAAGAGGGAGGCCATCAATTTCCAATCACCAACGATAACATCAAAGCTATTATTTTTGTAAGTATATACGACATAATATATACCCTCCCTATTAATTATTATTGTTATTTGGGGGAACATAATATAATATTGTAACTTGTTTATAAATGAAGGACATATTTGCCGCGGGAACAGAAACGTCATCAGCAACAATTGATTGGGCCATGGTGGAAATGATGAGGAATCCAAATGTACTCTTCAAAGCTCAAGAAGAGGTAAGAAACGTCTTTAGAGGTAAAGAAACTTTTGATGAAAATGATGTCGAAGAATTGAAATACCTAAAGTTGGTCGTTAAAGAAAGTTTCAGACTACATCCTCCATTTCCCCTTTTGCTTCCAAGGGAATGTAGGGAAGAAGTAGACATAAATGGATACACTATTCCTTTGAAAACAAAAGCTATGGTTAATGCATGGGCTATTGGAAGAGATCCTAAATATTGGAATGACGCAGAAAGCTTTAAACCTGAAAGATTTGAGGACAACTCTATGGATTTTGTTGGTAATAATTTTGAGTATCTTCCCTTCGGTAGTGGAAGAAGGAATTGCCCCGGAATATCATTTGGCTTAGCTAATGTTTATTTTCCATTGGCTCAATTGTTGTATCACTTTGATTGGAGACTTCCTAATGGAATTAATTCAAGTGAATTGGACTTAACTGAGTCTGCTGGATCAACTTGTGCTAGAAAAAGTAACCTATACTTGATCGCCACTCCTTATCAATAGATAGCCAACAATAACCGTCAAACTTCTCAATCCAAAATTTCCTATTTGATCATGAAGTTAGAGTCTTTTTTTTGTTATGATGTTTCATGATCAATCTTGGTCAATGACCACTCTTTTTCTATTTTTGTATAAATAGTTGAAGAAAGAGGTTTTGGTTTATGTTCCCCTTCTTCTGTGTACACTGGTTATTCATTAATTAATAAGATAAGTTTCATGTCAAGGAGTAACTTGGATGTAAAGAATCTTTCACTTTCTTTAAGTGTGTGAGTTTGCATCACCAAGAAAGTAAAAAATTAAAAATTAAAAAATGGACAAGAGGGAGTTACTCAAATAGTAAGTTCCCCTCATCCCAAACTTAAAGTTATGAATTCGTGTCACCAAAAAAACAAAAAAGGTAGAATCTCCAATAAAAGGATTTTAAAAAATAGAAAAATATAAACAATCCTCTACCATCTCAAGGTCACTTAACTTAAGAAAAAGAGAGAGGTGCTAAACTAAGAATTTTACTTTATGAATTTTGGAGCATAATCATTTTTATCTATTGGTTGATAAATATATACGTATATAAAATAAATGTAATTTCAAATTATATATTACCCTGTTCCTAATTACTTGTCCATTTTTGAATTGACACACCTATTAAGAAAATAATGATTATAGTGAGTTTATCATTTTACCCCCTATTAATTATGAAGTGGATAAATTAAAAATTTAAGATTTTCAAGAAGTTCTACCTTTTTCAAAGTAATTAATTGAGAGTATAATATGTAAAAAAAAGTTTATCCTTTCGTGATTTGTCAAATGGACAAATAAAAAAGAAAATTGGACAAATAATTAGGAACATATGGAGTATAAAGTTTGAACCAAAGTTACTAGTTTCATCGAACTCATATCTCAAATGATGAACACAAATTATACTATCTCTATTCATATTTATTTGTCATCTTTAATCTAATGCAATCTTAAGAAGTAACAAATAAAATTATAATTTTACTAAATTATCCTTAATTCATATAAATTATTTTACTATTGGAAAATATATATTTATTAATAATAAAAATAAAACAGTAAATTATCTCTTGATTCTTTAAACTACACAAGTAAAAGTGCATGTTTATAGAAAACAACCTCTTTTTTCACAAGTTAAAAGGTAAGACTACATACACGTCACATTTTTCTGACCTTATTTTTGTGATTATATTTAATATGTTATTATTGGATAAAATAAACAAATATTTATTTTTAATATAATGAATAAGAAAAAATAGAGAAGAAATATTTAAATGACTAAAAGGAAGCCCACTATTCATTGAATTGTGTGCCATCATGGGTGACAAAATCAACCCGACCCTTCCTACTCGTTCAATCCATTCAAGTTTGGGTTGAGTTATTAATTTGTCCATTTACTAATTTAATTTATTTTATCAAGAATTTGATTGATATATAATTTAAATTAATTTAAAAATTGAATGAATTATGTTATGATCTATATTATAATCTATTTCAGTTTTAAATCTGTCTATTTAACACTACATGTCATCATTGAATAGTGTGTCATCATTGAAGAAGTTTTAAATGAAGATGGAAGCCAATATATACAATAAAATCTTATTAGAGAAAAGACATAAAATTATTACTGAAGTTGTCACATATTTGCATAAAGTTACTTTAATTTTGGAAGTGTCCTATCACCCCACAAAATTATTTAATATCTTTGTAAATGGGCTATTTTGACCCATTTCCTCTTCTTTGTTGTTACCACGCACATGAGGCGCGTGACCCAGTCTTTTCACTGCCATTAACCAGTTTTAAAGTGCCATGTGTCATTTTATTTCTTTATTATTAATTATTTAATTAATTTACATCATCTTCCCCATTATCTTCTTCACCCAAATTCAAAATCCAATTATCTTTTCTTCATCTTCTTCAACTTAGAAGATCATTTACTTCATCCATTTTTATCACTTTTTTTCTTGTCTCTTGCTTTTCTTTGTTTCTTTTTCTTCTTTATCCTCTTTTTTTTAAAAACAAAAAAACAAATGTGAACTCCATTGATTAGAGAGTACTATGAAACTCCATTTTTGGGTCCTATTACCTTGTTTTAGTAACTTGAGAGTTGAATTGATTTTTTTTTAGTGATGCTTTAGTGGCGGAAATAGTGTTGTAACAGGGAAGCATCATGGAGGCTACGTTGAAGGCAACAATGGCTGCTACTTTTGGAGGATTTACAAGAAAAGAACAAAGGATTTGAATTATGAAGATTTAAGAAGAAAGAGTGAAAAAATGAAAATAAAGTTAATAAAAATAGAAAAAATGAAAATGAAACTAAAAATTTAAAATTAAAAGAATTTAATACGTGTCAAACAACAATTGGTGCGTGATTGCACTTCTTTTCTTGCAATTGAGGTTGGGTGAAAAGTGGGATATTTATAACACTCTTAAATTGTTCAATGGGGAAATAGGACACCCACAAAGTTAAGGTGTCTTTTTGAAAATTCGAGACAACTTTAGTGGTGACTTTATGTCTTTTATCATATTATTAAATTAATTCTCGGTTAATTAATAACTTTTTTAAAATAGTATTTTCTTCTAATCCCGATTTAGGCCAATGAAAAAATCACTCATTTCAATAAGATAATATATTTTCAGAAGACCTCTATATAAATAAATGGTCTCATTAATATTATAAATTAATAATTCTTTAAAAGTACAATTATATCTAAGACAATTTAGTGAAATATGATTCTATCGTATTCTGTTTTTTGTTGAAATTTAAATCTAATTGAAGCTCATCTCCAACTTTGATTATTGCATTCAAAAGTTTTGATATTGTTTTTTCGAACTGCACAATAAAATTGTGAAGAGTTCTAAATGCGATAAGTGTTTCTTTGCCCGTAACTGGTTCCAAAGGTATTGTATCATCTTCAACTTTATCATCAACATTTTTTTTCAATGACATCCACAATTTCTTCTACGCTCTCGACCTTTGAAGATGTATCATTTTCACCAATCCAACAAGTTATTAACGTCCATTTTATTACGGCAATCGAGATCATTAATCATGAACTCAAGTTCATGAATGACGTTTTCACAAGTGGGTTCATTTAATAAATTCTATGAGATTTCATTCCCAAACGAATTTTGCGATGTTAAAACACTCTTTAAATTAATAAATATTCATTTATCGATTAAATAATACCTCTATAAAATAATAATATTTTATGGTCCCACCAATATTAATTTAGTGAGGTTTACGGTATGTTGAATGATGTGCCATTGAGGTTGACCTAACCCGTTTAAGTTTGAGCTGGTTATTGGCATATTATGTTATTAGCTCAATCATTTTAATCTATTATTTAATTTGATATGATATATCTATATACATATATGATAATTAATTTTAAAAAAAATTTGTTATATATTATATATATATATATATATATATATATGTATGTATAACAAATAAACAACTAAAATTTAATGCATAATATATAAATGTTTCTTTTAACTTGATCTCATTTCATATTTATATTCTTAAATTTTTTGGTGTGCACAAGTAGACACTTAAACTTGAATAAAGTTGAACAAGTAGACACATAAATCCTACGTGATATAATACACGTAAAACGTCACATAAGACTCAAATTAATATGTAGGATGCAACGCAAGACTCAAATTATCATGTTGAATAACGTGTCCTCATGGGTGACAAAATCAAACCAACCCTCCCACCTCGTTCAGTTCATTCAAGTTTGAGTGGAGTGATTGATCTATCAATTTATTAACTTAATTTATTCAGCCCATTAAAAATTAGGTTGATAGATAATCCAAATTAATTTAAGATGTAATTTTATCAAAATATTTTTAAAACGGTTTTTTATTTGATATGTCTTATATAGTCATAATAATAATAAAAAATATTGATATTAAAAACTTAGAAAAAAAACAAATACAAAAATTACAACTTCGGACAAATTAAATGAATTAAATATGATTTACATTTTAATCCATTTCAATTCAAGTAATTTGAACTAATCAATACCGTACTCATTTATTAATTCAGTTCAAATTAAATTCATTCAGCTCCACCTATTTAACACACTTGCGTGTCATCATTGAATAATGTCCCATCACTATTTATTGAATGATGTGCCATAAGGGTGGACCAAACTCATTTAAGTCTAGCAGTCGTAACTAATAAAAATAAATATAATTTTATTATGTATTAAAAATTTATTAATAAATAAATAAAACAACTAAAATTTAATAAGTACAAAGCGAGTTCAGTTATGATTCATATTTGGCATAATATATAAATGTGCCAGTTAACTTGACTTCATTTCATATTTATGTCATTCAATTTTGAATGTGCATAACTAAATACTTTAATTTGTATAAAATTGAACAAGTAGACACAATTATCGACATCAACTTATTTTCATTGAGGCGTTATTATTGTTGTTGTTATTATTATTTTGACGTTTTTTTTTTTTTTGTCATATGTAGGAGCGCAGCCTATCGGAGTATGCTACAGAAAAATTGCCAATAATTTACCATTAGATCAAGATGTCATAAAATTATATAATACTAATAACATCAAGAAAATGAGAATTTACTATCCAGATACAAATGTCTTTAATGCCCTCAAAGGAAGTAACATTGAAATTATTATTGATGTCCCAAATCAAGATCTTGAAGCCTTAGTCAATCCTTCAAAAGCCAATGATTGAGTTCAAGATAATATAAGAAATCATTTTCCCGATGTTAAATTCAAATATATAGCCGTTGGAAATGAAGTTGATCCTGGTAAAGATACTAGTAAATACGTACGATTTGTTGGTCCAACAATGGAAAATATTTACAACGCGTTATCATCAGCAGGGTTGCAAAATCAAATCAAGGTCTCAACATCGACATATTCAGGGCTCTTAACCAACACCTACCCACCTAGAGACAACATTTTTCACGAAGAATATAAAAGTTTCATTAATCCTATAATTGGATTTCTAGCAAGACATAATCTTCCACTCTTAGCCAATATTTACCCTTATTTTGGCCATATTGATAACACTAACGGCGTTCCTCTTTCTTATGCACTTTTCAATCAACAAGGCACAAATTCTGCGGGATATCAAAATCTTTTCGATGCCCTTGTGGATTCAATGTATTTTGCTACGGAGAAATTCGGAGGACAAAATATTGAGATTATTGTATCGGAAAGTGGTTGGCCTTCTGAGGGACACCCTGCAACAACTCTGGAAAATGCGAGAACTTATTATACAAATTTGATTAATCGTGTGAAAGGAGGAGTTGGAACACCAAAGAAACCTGGAAAGACTATAGAAACTTATTTATTCGCCTTGTTTGACGAAAATCGAAAGGACGGAAAACCAAGTGAGCAACATTTTGGACTCTTTTATCCTGATAAGAGGCCAAAGTATCAACTCAATTTCAATTAATGATAACATGTCTAATTACTATATAGTTATTTTTTATATGAATAGATATAATAAGGAGAAATTTGTGTCTTTCTCCTCAATAAATTATAGTATATTATTTAACTAATATGTAGTGAGAAAATGTATGGCGTCTTGTGGTTTCCTTGATATTAATATAAATGTTATTATTTTATAGGCGAAATGATCTGGGAGACCTTTGTACTTGACTCCATTTGTCAGTTGAACCCTCTAGCTCATCACTTTACCAAATGAACTCTTAAGTTCGACGAAACTCTATTTTTTTAAACTTCTCTGACGATTGACCGAGCTTATATATCATTAAAATAACTGAGTTGGGACAATTGTGTGTGACTACACTCATTTTGAAGCAAGTAAATGAAATATTTTTATTTTAAAAATCTCAAAATTATATGAGAAAATAATAATGATAAATTAAAAAAAAGAAAAAGAAAATTCAAATCTTTCTTTTTCTTGAGCACACCCCGCCCCACCCCCTTCTCTCTTCTTCTTTTTTGACTGACAACCCATCACCATCGTAAAAAAAAAGAAGAAGACATATGAAGAGTCGAAACCTCACTAATAAGGTGAATGTTTAAATAATCAATTAACTAATCTATTAAGATTTCTTTAAGTTGTATGGATTACAAAAATACCAAGAAGAAGATTTTAGAGTAAACATGATCGAAGTAGATATGGTCTATTTTATCTATACACTATTTTTTTTTCATAAATAAAATGAACATTATTCTGTTCTAATTTATAATTAGGTTTACTGTTATGTATTGATTTTTTTTTTTCATTTTACTATGATTATTGAAATATGATTTTCAACCGGATTTGTTGTTTTTTTTTTTACTGGGATTGCTATTGTGTTGGATTACTTCTAAACCAAATCAAATCGTCATGATTTCAAAGTTATAATCTAAGAAGACAAAAAAACATATTTCATGATTGTGGTCTGCAAGCGATAACATACCTATATTGATTTCATCATATATAGTCAATCTAGTCGAACTTTTGAAATAACTCACAAATCATATTGGATCGTCAGAATTTCAAAATTAGAAACAAAGAACTATGTAGCATACAAATCATGTCACAATAATGAATTCATGTTATGGTCAATCTAGTTATCGTATTAGATTACTAACAATCATAACAAATTATCATGATTTCAAAGTTAAAACACCAAAAAGAGGGGAAAAAGAAGGTATTTCTAGATATCAAAGTGAAAAAGAAGAGGAAAAAATAAAACATTTATGAAATTCTTGTCTACTCTCTTTATGTTATATTATGTGATAATAATTAACTTAATATATAATTAAGAATTTTTGTCCAAAGACTTAATAGTTTAGAATAAGTGTACTATTTTCATCCAAATTTATGAGATACTTTTTGAATTTTGATAGTCAAAAAAGTTTTTCTTAGATTTTGATCGTATTATATATATATATCTTAAATTATTAATTATTACGATTTATATTACTCTTTACGATAGGTTTCAAACATATAAATTTTATTTCAAAAAATTTAAAAATTTAATTTGCAAATTCAGGGACAAAATTAAATCATTTGACTCTCAAAATTCGAACTGTGCCACATAAATTGGGTCAAAGAGAGTAGTAGATATTTGTGTACTCATTAAGTTAAAATAGATATTTTAAAGTTAAATTATTATTATATATAGAAGAAGAAGATAAATTTTCATATATAACAATAGTTAATTCCCTTCTTATTACGAAACATTGCTACAATATCTTTAGCTGCGGAATGTTGAAATAGTTTGTAACTACGCTCATAATAATAGTGAAATATATTGTACACATATGCATTAAATTTCATTGAAGTCATTTTTTATACGTCTTTTAAATTATTTAAATTATTACTGTTATGGCTACAATATATTTTTTATGTACGTTAATTGTTGTATATCCGAAGTTGTTTGATTTTACCATTCATTAATTACACCTTTAATTAGTTCATTTGTATCCTTGTTGTTAGCAAATTATCAAATTATCTCGTAACTGCCCTTGTCATTAATTATATTCACAAAGCTCTAGCGTAAAATAAATAGACTTCATGGTTCCATCTTCTTAAAGAAAAAATGTCTAAATTCACACCTAAACTCTTGGAGTATAGTTTAAAATTACTCTCAATTAAGCTATTAATAAGAGACACTATGAAAGTTAGAATGAGGGTCGTCGAAATGAAGATGCATATATAGGACGAGTGTCTATTTCTGAGAATCCATTTAAATTTATGTCAGAGCATTCGATTACAGAAGTTAGCCATCCACCTTGTAAGCAGATTGGTGGAAAAATATATGGACTAAAAGACAGAGTACTTACGCATGATGTTTATTAACCTAGACATATGTTAAAGTCCCTAGGGAGATCTTTTGGAGATTTTTGAAGTCTAGAGGTGTCTTTGTGACTTACATTAGGTCTATTAAAGACATGTACGATGGAGACAAAATTTGGGTTAAGATAGTGGGAGGTGACTCAAAACATTTCCCGACCGTGATAGGGGGTTGTACATGGATGTTTAACCCTAAGCCTATTCATTTATGCCTTAGTGATGGATATATATATTGGCACAACATATTTAAAGGGATCAGGTGTCGTGATGTATGTTATTCGCATATAACATAGTATTGATTGATGAGCCGTACATAAAGTAGAGCTAATGATAAAATTGGAAGTTGGAGAGAGACTGTGGAGTCTAAAGGTTTCAGGTTAAACAGAACTAACACAGAGTATCTAGAGTGCAAGTTTAGTGACGTGACACATGAGATAGATTGGGAAGTCATGAATATTGATACACCAGTAATACCAAGAGAGAAAACTTCAAATATCTTGGGTCTATATATAATTTAAGGAGATTAGGTAATTGACGATGATGTCACACACCGTGTTGGAGCGGAGTGTGTGAAATAGAAGCTCGCCTTTGGGGTATTAATGCGCGATAATAATGTGATACCAATGATTAAAACGTAAATTTTATAGAGTAATGATTAGACCAAAACTATTTTATGAGGTCGAGTGTTGGCCAGTCATGCCCGCATTCGAAAGATGAGGTAGCAAATAATAAGATGATGCTTGGATGGATGAGTGGGCATACTAGGAGAGACATGATTAAGAACAAATTTATACGGGCCGGGACAAGGTGGGAGTAACCTCTGTGAAGGAGAAGATGAGAGAAGTGAGGTCGGGATGGTTCAAACATGTGCAAAGGAAGTGCGAGGATGAGCCAGTGAGGAGGTGTGAGATCATGTTGACTATAGCATGGGTCTATTGGAAACAACTTCTCTATCCTGCAAAAGGTAGAAATAAGATTTGCATATATCCTACCTTTCTCATACTCCACTTATAAAATTACACTGAGCATGTTATTGTTTAAGTTAAAGCTCATTTAGAAACCAAAGGAATAAAAGAGACTTGTTCCTACCAGGTGTTGTGACGAAAAGATGAAAACGAAAATCTAAAATAAAGAACACCAAGTTTAACGTGGAAAAATCCTTCAAAACGAAGGTAACCACCACGGGATCGACAAGATCCGAATTGCTTCACTATAACAATAAGAGAGTTAAAATTATTCTTCTAATGTCTACACAACAAGTGCCAAAAGAGAACAAACAATAGCTACACCAACAAAAGATAAATAGAAAGAAACACCACCCAAACTCAGCTGCTGTTCGGGACCTAAAACAGGATCTTTCTGACTTCCGAATCCGATCTCCACCGTTCAAATCAATCACCAATATGTCAGGAACACTCAGTACAAATTTCAGCCCGATCCAACGGTTATTTAATCGGAAAACACGATCTGAAGGTTGCTGGTCGGAATAAAAGACTTCAGCAAAAGAATCCTTTTTCTTCTCTTTTCTCTCTTGTTGAAAGCTCTCTCAAAAAACCTCTCTTATATCCTAATGTCTTTCAAAGACAATACTAATGAGCAATCTAAATTATTCTCTTAAGACCATCCTCTATTTATAAAGTTGTGCTTTTCCTTACAAAGCCAAAACCAACTCCCAATAGAATTACTATTCCAATCCTTTTCCTAATAGAATTGGAAACCAAATAAAGAGAATAATTCCAATCCTTTTTCAAGTAGGATTAGGCCATGGGCCTTTGGCTGGAACATGGGCAATAGCCCAACAACAGGAAGCCAAAATGAAGTTACTCAATTTCACATAGTTTGCCGTTTTCCATATATTAAATGGAAATCATCCTCTCTTTTTTCCATCACACCTACCACTAGATTTGAACTTTGTTCATCCCCACTTGGTAATATATATGACTTGGTGATTCTACTTGACTAAATTTTACTATTCATCAAACTTCTTCATAGGACAACTTGACTTGGCTTTTTTCCACACTACCTTTCTTGGTCTTCTTCTTCTTAATGCCTATATAAGAAGCAATTTTATGTTTCCTTAACACACAATTTCACCTCTAACTATTTCTTACTCTTCTCAATTCCAATTTTGCTATGTCTTTTCTAAGTTCTCTTGTAGCTTCCCTTTTACTTGTTGGGCTGCTAATCCAAATCACAGGTCACTCTCTTACATACAACTCACGTATAGATAGACAAATTCAAGATTTAAATTCTATTAGTTCAATCTTTAAGATTTTCTGTATTGAACTCGTTATATTTAGAATTTTGGGTTCTGAGCTACTATTTGTTTCAATTTTAGTAAAGTTATTTATATACATATATTTATACCCTGCGTTGAAAGTACTGAATTCAAATGAATTATACCAATTGCTTGTCTCATGCATGCATATTTACTTATAAATCTCCTATTAAACAACACTACATATATATATTTTTTTGTTCTAGGAGGGTGGAGTAGGCCCCATTGATAAGGACATAAAAAAAAATAGGTTTATTAGTCTCACGCAATTGTGACATCTACAAATAAGTTATTTATGGATATATTAACCAACCATTAGAGTATTTTTAGTGTTTTTTATTGTGTATAATGACCAGTACTAAAGATTCACATTATCGACATCAACTTGTTTTCATTGAGGCATTATTATTATTATTATTTTGACGTTCTTTTTTTGTCATAATGTAAGAGCGCAGCCTATCGGAGTATACTATGGAAAAATTGCCAATAATTTACCATCAGATCAAGATGTCATAAAATTATATAATGCTAATAACATCAAGAAAATGAGAATTTACTAACCAGATACAAATGTCTTTAATGCCCTCAAAGGAAGTAACATTGAAATAATTCTTGATGTCCCAAATCAAGATCTTGAAGCCCTAGCCAATCCTTCAAATGCCAATGGTTGGGTTCAAGATAATATAAGAAATCATTTTCCCGATGTTAAATTCAAATATATAGCCGTTGGAAATGAAGTTGATCCTGGTAAAGATACTGGTAAATATGTACGATTTGTTGGTCCAACAATGGAAAATATTTACAACGCGTTGTCATCAGCAAGATTGCAAAATCAAATCAAGGTCTCAACAACGACATATTCAGGGCTCTTAACCAACACCTACTCACCTAGAGATAGCATTTTTCGCGAAGAATATAAAAGTTTCATTAATCCTATAATTGGATTTCTAGCAAGACATAATCTTCCACTCTTAGCCAATATTTACCCTTATTTTGGCCATATTGATAACATTAACGACGTTCCTCTTTCTTATGCACTTTTCAATCAACAAGGGAGAAATGATGCGGGATATCAAAATCTTTTCGATGCCCTTGTGGATTCAATGTATTTTGCTACGGAGAAACTCGGAGGACAAAATATTGAGATTATTGTATCGGAAAGTGGTTGGCCTTCTGAGGGACACTCCGCAACAATTTTGAAAAATGCGAGGACTTATTATACGAATTTGATTAATCACGTGAAAGGAGGGTCTGGAACACCAAAGAAACCAGGAAGGACTATAGAAACTTATTTATTCGCGATGTTTGATGAAAATAGAAAGGATGGAAAACCAAGTGAGCAACATTTTGGACTCTTTTATCCTGATAAGAGGCCAAAGTATCAACTCAATTTTAATTAATGATAGCATATTATAATTAATATATAGATATTTTATATTATATATGAATAATAAGGAGAAATGGTTTGTTTTTATCTTTCAGTAAATGATAGTATATTTAATTAATATGTAGTGAGAAAGTGTATGGTCTCTTGTGTGTTCCTTGATATAAAAATTAATGATATTAAGTATTTTTAATAAGCTATGTATTTTAATTGAAAGGATGTGTCCTTTTATTCTTTGGTTATAACCTTCAATTTTCTTTAAATCCAACTTCTGAAGATTGCAACGTAACTTTTACAGAGTATCTTATTCTACAATTTTCCTCAAAGAATTCTTTTTGTAACACTCCGGAAAATTTTTGAGCTAAGACTCGAACCGTTCTTCGTTGTGAGTGAGATTTTACCAAGGAATAAAAAATTTCTTTAGGGTTAGTGTCACTAGATGTAGCACCTTGAGTTCCAAGAAGAACTAACGAGAGTTCATTCAAGTCATTCCTAAGTTTCTTTAAGTTTTGTGTCAACTTCAAATGACCATAACTCTCAGTACAAGATGAGTTAGGTAGTCTATAAGATATTAAATGAAAGGTATTTGAATTATCTTTCCAACGCCACCGAGTTTGCTAAGTTTCGAGTTCGGATGAGTGAGATATCCCCTTTTGAAGTCAGGCTGTCAAAATAAGGAAAGTTACCCGAAAATAGAAAGGAGTATTTTGGTCTTTTCCTTACCCAAACAGATTTAATTCGTTTTTAGTAAGGTTTTAGGGGTCTAATCTGATTAGGTTCAGTTTTATAATCCTAATAAATGCCTAGGGTTTTAGTTGAGAGTTCAAGAAGAGAAAAGAAGAGAAAAGAAGAGAAAAGAGGAGAAAAGAGGAGAGGATCAAAGTGTTTGTCGAGAGTCTTGCGTTCTCTTGCGGATTTTCGCCATGTGTTTGATCCCTAAGAAGTATGTAAGCTTTCATAGTGTTGGATTTTTTCACGAACACGCCAATCATATTAATTTCAGCGTTAAATTCTTTCTAGAAAGTTTAAAGTTTGGTGTTCTTGATATGTGTTCTTGAATTTGCTTTTGTTCTTGAATTGGGCCGAGACTAAGAAGTTCTTAAGATTATCGAGTCGATTTATAGAGTTGTTTTGAGTTAGATTCTAGTGTACATGTGTTGGGTATTTGAATCTAAAGAGAAGTTGAGCAAAATAATCTAATTTAGGCGAATTTCTGTTAGAAAACGAAGAAGGAAAAAGTCGGGAGAATCTGGCAACCCAGTCCGCATCGCGGACCTGCCTCCCATTTCACAAAATTTTTCTTCGCGTTGCGGAGAGGTCACGGACCCCTCTACCTCAAAAGTTATTTCACGACTAAATATTAAAATGCATCTCTGCGTCGCGGACTTGTTTTCAGACAGTGATATCTTGATCGTTTTTCATGTTTAACTATCAAAAAACACTCCTAAACATCACGAGATCTTTCCTATCATAAATCGCAACCTTGAATTCATAAATCACATTCAAGGTAGAGTTGAGAGTCAAGTCTTGAGAGTTCTCTAAAACATTTTTGAGAAAGTCCCTTTGAGTTCGTTGAAGAGTCTTCTACAATTTCTAATAACTTGTTTCAAGACTCGAGCAAGTGAGTATGAAAGTGAGGAAAATGTATTCATGATTCTATTTTGTCATCACGATATCCTTCATATCATGAACTATAACTCTTGAATTCATAATTCACATTCAAGAAAGAGTTAAGAGTAGAGTTCAAGGAAGCCTTTGAGTTCAATTATGAATCCTTTGAGATCCATCATCGATTTGAGTTAAGTTTTGAGTAAGTAAGTATGAGAATGAGAAGAGTCGTATACATAGGTTTCTTATTGATATTTTGACCCTTGAGTCGAGTTGTTCATGCCCATAACTTCCGCATGAACTCCATCAGTTGAGTGCCTTTGAGAGGAGTAGTATCTTCAAGTTCTAAGTCTTGAGTATTGAGTTCCTAATCCCCTTTGAGATTATATTTCTAATCATGGGACTATTACATGTTACCCACGAAGTCCTTGAGTTGAATTGTTCATGCCCATAATTTCACGTAAACCCTATAAGTCGAACAATCTTGAGATGAGAAGTATCTTTGAGTCCTTGAGTTGAGTAGTTCATGCCCATAATTCCGCATGAACCCTCCGAGTTGAGCATTCTTGAAATGAGTAATATCATTGAAGTTCTTGAGTTCCAAGTATTGAGTTCTATCTATGGTTATTTAAAACCTTGAATTGACTCATTCACGTCCATAATTTGGCATAAACCATATTTAAGAATTCTTTTACAAACGTTTTAACTTTATTTTAAGACTTAAGCTTTGAGTTGAGTAAAGAGTAAGAGTAAAGTTCATTTTCTTCAAATATTATACGGGAACTAAGTATTCCCAAGAGTTAAAATGTTTTCACATTTGAACAAGAAAGGAAACATCGATTTCCAAGAGAGCCTTTGAGCTAGTTTTCGAGTAATTATCTCAAAGAACAGAAAGAGTTTTGTTTTTAAAACATATGAGCTGAGTATATTTTGGGAGTAGTATTGAGCACCGATATGGGGACAAGAGTTCATAATAACTCAAGTCTCCATAAACCATGTAGCCATCATGGGTAAAAATGATCATACTTTTTAGATGACTCCTTAGTGCTTTTTAGCATAGACTAGTGGATTCACTTAGTTAAGACGTTCAATATGACGACAAAGTATATGACAGTTTTGGCAGCGTGGGCAAGACGTTGTATCATCACTTAGGCTCATAGTGATGGTTGTCGGTTAGAGAAACTCCCACGGAGTTATATTGTATTCTTATATACACATTGATCATTATTGTATTTTTCAATACATTGAGTTGCTATCTACAGTTTTACAGCTTTCCATAAATATATATACTCCCTCCATTTCACAAAGAATGACATGGTTTGACTTGGTACGGAGTTTAAGTAAATAAAGAAGACTTTTGAATCTTGTGGTCCTAAATTAAAGTTATGTCAAATGTACAAAATTGCCCTTGATCTTGTGGTCTTAAACATGCCACGTGGAAAACAAAAAGTAAAATGTTACCAAAAAAGGAAAGAGGTCATTCTTTTTTAAACTGACTAAAAAGGAAAGGAGGTCATTCTTTGTGAAACGGAAGGAGTATGTTTTATCTAGAAAATAGAATTTAGACTGGTTTAGGAGTCACCACTTAATTTTTAAAGAAAAATTAAGAGAACTGTTGTTTTCAAAAGACTAAAACAGAAAATCTAATGAAAACTTAAGGGGTTCGGGGTTCTTATTAGTGTTCTAGGAAGGATTTTAAAGCATCTAGAACACCCGCTAATATGCGGTTATCCGGCAATTAATCATTTGGCAAAAAATTAACTTAATTGGAAATCGAGTAATTTTTATAGCTAGAATCATTTTAAAAGGGAAAAGGGGGGAAATACGGGAATACTATCTAAGTGAGATAATTTGCAAAATTTATTCTTTAAGTCTTGTTAAACGATGACTGATTTAGTTTAAATTGTTAAATCAAAATGGGCGTCTTTCGGGAATTTGACTTTTTCGACCTTAAGATTAGCGGCAAATATTAACAAGCACACAAACACAATAAAATAAAGAGGGAAAGAGACTTGGGCCCAAGTTTGGTTTTTCTGTCCGCCTGGACCAATACTTGGGCCCATTTTCGTTTTGGGCTTTTGGCCCATTTGAGTCATTTATACCTGTCCTATTCTAACATAATAGAAATATTTTCTATTTGGGCTTTAGGCCCAATTCTTCCACCTGTCCTAAACTAACACAATAATAGCAATTAAAATGACAAGGGGTTAGGCCCAAAATAACAAAATACAACTTATAAAATAAGGAATGAGCCTGTTAATCCCCCTTTTTCCATTTTTCGTATACACCTAGTGTATAGAAATCCGTATCAGCTCTAATCCATGTTAGTCAATTTTTGAAAGACCTGTTCTTCGAATTCATTGACCCGATTGACTTGATAAAAATTTCCGAGGCCTTCGTGGCCCAATAAGAAGATGCAAGGATGGGAGAAAGTGTCCATGAAAACTCGGGGGAAGATTTCACATGGAAACACAAACAAATAAAATGTAAGTAACAACTCGATGATTTAATATAAGAAAACAGTGAAATAAAGTGAATGCTACTGCCTGAATACCCTCAAAGGCATTGGATAATTTTTAATTAGCAGTTATAATTATAACAAGAACCAAGTAAGGTAGGATTGAGAAAAATATTCAAGCAGCGATCAACCCACAACCACAAATTAATATAGACCAACTTAGAATGCAAAATCATAATGCCTTAAAGAATGAACTAACTTAGAAAAAAAACTATCAAGATAGAAAAATTAAGAACTCTTTGTCGAAATCTGCAGTGAAACAGAACAACAGCTAACCTCAATGTTAAAATCAACTTAACACTCATTTAGCTCTTAACAAATACACCCCATAACACATTAAGCAACTTGACAAATAGAAGAATTAATATGTTCATGCTAATTGGTTGCATGATTAGTGAAGTTGGACCAAAATAGGAACTAATCACAATGAAGAAAAATTACATTTTATTAAAAGAGTTCGCAATATTAGTCACTGTTGGTCACCACGTTAAGCATTGGATGACATTTGTAGATAATGAATATCAACACATTAATATTCAACATCTTTCAATTCCATTTTTTAAAGCATTAGTAAACTTCAACAAGGAAACACTTAACATCTTTTAGAACAAGAAACTTTAGTGAAGACATACACGAATGAGCAAGAGAAACAAACCATTAGACCCAATGGGACATGTATGAGACAATTTCCTCCCAAAACGAGATATAAACAGGTCTGCAAGCATACTATTTTAAGAACACAATGCCAAAATACCATTTACATTCAAAACAACCAAATTCACAACTACGTAAAGCATACGACTTCCTCCGAAAACATAACAAAGGCATAGACATGATTTTATCAAAAATGAGAAAAGAGCAACCTCGATGCGATTAAAAAAAAGGGCAGACCGAAACGCAAACAAGAAAACATCATCCACGATATTCAAGAAGACTGTAAATAGAGAAGGCATGCTTAAACAGTAAATCCACTCAAAAACGAAACAGACACTTCATCCATCTCGAAAACATTGAGGCAAAGAAGACAACTTAAGCTCAAGATGAATCATGTAAAATTATCTTGGAACCAACCAAAGAAATATTTCACGATTCAATACCCATTAGAATCAATAATAAAGAAAAGGAGGCAAGGGTTATTTACCTTGTTGCGAGCAGCGAACGGGGACGAGACGAGCAAGGACGAGAAACGACTTCACACCAAAGGAAAATCTGAGGGGACACCAAACTCAAACGGAAAATTAGAATGTTCGAACCAACTTCGAACAAAGAACCCTTCAAAAAAACTTGAGACTAGAAAATTGTATTCAGATTTCTTGAATGTAAAACCTTAGTTTTTCTTTTGCTTTCTCCTTACTTTCTTCAATATTTTTCCAACAATTTTTTCTAAACCCAATTTTTTCTCCTAAGAATGAAGAGGACGACGGGTATATAAGTGGGAAACCTAGGGTTCACGATTTTGGGGGGGGGGGGAATCGGAAAGGATAAGGGTAGAATAAGAATTCCAATTGATTCCCAAATTCAAAATTCCTTCCCAAGGATGAGGAAAGTTGTTGTAGTACGAGAATTCGACCAAATCCCACGAAATCCGGATGAGAGGAGCAGCGTGGATGACCTAGATTCATCCGCTCGTCCTCGAGTGCTACGTGATTTCATCTCCAGGCGAGCAAGGACGAACGACGTGACTATTACAGACTGAACGAACTGGCTAGCCCTGCTGTACGACTTTACTGGCAAAGCATAAAGGAGAAGATGACGAGAAAATTAGACGCCGTGTGCTCGCCGTTTGGTACATTATTGCTGCTTCCGTGAACTCACCTTCGAGTGGAGAAGACGGGGCGCGTACAAGTTTGTTTGTGTTGCTCACGCGTCTTGCTTCTGTTAATGCTGCTTCGAGCGTGAAGCGTGAATATTGTTGTTCACGCTGTATTGCTGTTGTGATGCTTTCGTTGTACTGTTGCTTCTGGGTTTCTATTGCTAGAAAAAGATGTGGGCCGGGTCAAAGGGGGAATTAAAGGAATGGGTCAGCTGAATGGAAAATGGTGGGCTTGAAAAAATGGGTTGGTTGGGAATTAAGAGGGAATGGGCTGGGAATTACGGGAGATGGGAATTGGAAAAGAAAGGGTCGACTGAGTGAAGCTTTAAGGGATTTGGGCTGGAAAATGGCCCAAGTTGGGTCTTTAAAGAATTGAATTAGAGGCTAAGATAAGAAGTGGCTATACTTGCAATTACAAAGCCTTAGCCGATTCGAACTTAATTAAGATAGATTCGGCTAGTAATTAAATAGGATGAATTGATATTAATTAGTTAACAAGCTTCTTAATTTTAACGACATAAGATAATTAATTTAAATATAACATAATTAATTTCGCTACGAATTAATTAACTCAAAATTATGACTATAATTTAAAACAAATTAAATTAACAAAATATTTAACTTAAAAATGAGAAATCTTTTGAGACGATGTTCAAATATTTGTAAAATATACTAATTACATATATAATTATATGAAATATATTTATCACTTAAAAATTACAAATACCTATTGAAATAACCTTGAAAAATATTTAAATTTTATAAAGCTAATTATTCTAAATCGTTTAAAAACTAAGAAGCTCAAAAACTAATCCGTATTGTGGATTGTCAAAATTGGGTGACAACAACTGTCCCTCGTTTGACTTGGATTGATGAAAGAAATTCGAGGCAAATGAAATCGACCAATCTAATTTTGACCGACCACATCATCATCCTTAGGAGAGTGACTTTGGTACGGACTTTAGGAATTATGGTCGAACCCCGAAAATGGGTTTCCTACATATCTCAGGCTATATGCGAATTCAGGCTACTTGTAGTTCGATACGCTTGATTTAATGCACGATTCTGAAAGAGTTTAAAAGTTATTCCGATATCGAATTATGAAGGGACCGAAATTCTCGAGAATAAGATTAAGAGCGAATGTTGGAATGAAGCCGAGTTTTCAACATTGATCCCGCCTACATATTCCTCAACTTAGGAAATCATGCTGCTTCGATTTGATCGGTTGAAAAGGAAATCTCTTATGCTAAGATATCATTCAGTTCAGGAAGAGTGACAAAAATAAATTGTGTATGAAAAGGAGGCTTGCAACCTCTTAGCGATGAATGTGACGCGCTTCACACCCATAATTAAGAACTTACATGGTCATAATTTCCAAAGCTCTTGGTGCATTGTCACTCAGATTGGAAAGCTATTCCGGTAGAGACCAAAAATTTCCGAATGCTAAACTGAAATCGACAAATCTAAGAAAAAACCCACATGCCTTCTGATAGGGGTGTGGTTTGATTGTGGTGGAAGTCGCTCCTCTGCTCGCGTTCTAAGAGTTTGACACCCCTCTTCAGACTATGTTCCAGTTTGCTGCTAAGAAAAAGTTTCATGTTGTGCTGCATCCTTTTTTATGTCGTTTGCACCTGTGGTTTGTTTTTAGAGAATTCATCATTTTGGATGCTCTCGACAAAGACTGAGATAAAACTCATTAGCATAAAAAATGATATTCAAATGGGAGACAGTGTCTTTTACTGTGTTGACACTTAATTGTTCTCCTTGAACATTTGACGTCAACTCTATCAGGTTTGACGTAAATCAAATAAAGCTTGTGTCTCATATTTGCAATATAATCTTCAGTGCACTCTTCATTTGATGTCCAAGTAATAAAATAGGTTGATGTCATTGTTGATGGTTTTCTTGATGTCATTGTTGATGGTTCTCTTGATGTCATTTTTACAAAGAAAAATGATGCAGTCGATGTTGATCTTCTTGTGATGGGTAAATCTTTCTCTTGCGATGCATAATTCCTTCTCTTGCGATGCATGACTCTTTTCTCTTGCTATGCATGACTTCTCTATGATGCATGACTTTTATGCGATGTATGACTTCTTTCTCTTGCTATGCATGACTTCTTTATCTCGCAATACATGATTTCTTTCTCTTGCAATGCATGACTCCTTTTCTTGCCATGCATGAATCCTTCTATGACGACGTATGACTCTTTCCCTTGCTATACATGAATCTTTCTCTTGCAATGTATGGATTTCTTGATGATGCCTCTCTGATACCGAACGAAGATAATGCTTCACCGGGCAACATAAGTGATCTTCTGGGTATCTTTGGGATAGCAGTGTCATCTCAATCGACAATACAAATAAGAATGACCCTCAGAGTAGTGGTATGATCTCATTCGACAATACGAATAAGAATAACCCACAGAGTAGTGGTATCATCTTATTCGACAATACGACATAAATAACTCTCCGGGTAGTAATATTATCATGTTTGATAATATGATGCAGATAATGCCTTCCAAGTTTCTTTAGTTGAGGGAAAAAAGTAAAGTGTCTTTCCTCGAGGTTTTCGTTTGTCCCATCTCTGAACATAGTTGTACGTTCATTATGGACTTCGCCTTGTTGCTAATTGAATGAAATACTGTTATTCATATTCCAAAATCTTTGATAAAAGTAGCATCAAATATCTCCTATAGACCTGCATCCACAGAAAAATTGTTAGTTTAAAAATAAACTGATTTGTGTTGATCTCTTCGATTGTCTGTTCCTTGTCTTTCTATCTCCGGTTGATTTCTCTGATCTCCCGCCCTTGATAGGTAAGACAAAATATTTTTATGCAAAAATAATTGAAACACGAAAGAAAAGTTTTATGAAAAATAAATTTTCAAAAATAATATTTGGAAAAGGTCACTGTCAGGTGTCATGTCATGTCAAGCTTAGTGAACGTTTTTGAAGTCGATGTCTCGAGGTCTATCTGATTATTCGCTGGGTAGTACTCAAAGTTGTTCCAACTTCCAATGAAACTTATTGAAAATTTTGAGATCATCCTTCAAAATTTATATCCCAGTTAATTGTCTTGGTGTATCTTAAACGGTTGATGAACAAATCATGGAATTTTTGAGATCTTCTCAAAAAATTCTATCCAGTTGCAATTCTCAACATAACTTCAGTCTTGACTTGTTGGAGAGGTTTTTCTTCTTGAGAATTTTGGAGTCCCTCTTAAAAATTTTGTCCCAGTTTCTAGTATAAAGAAAAATAGAAATCTTATGGGAGTTATGATCGGGCCCTTGTGGCGCCTACATATCCCGTTGAGGCAGGAATCAGGTCAAACGTAGTTCCCCCTCAAAGATTAACAAAATTAGGAAAAATTAAACAAGGAACCGACCGAGGCCGACATAGGCCGCTTACGTATCTTATTCTTGAAAATTCAGGTCAAACGTAGTTCAAGTACAAAAGGAAGAAATATTAAAAGGGATAAATGGGTGATTGAGGCCAACTTAAGCCGCCTACGTATCTCATTCTTGAGAATTCAGGTCAGACGTAGTTCATTACAGGAGGGATAAAATTCTGAACAAAGCGATTACATGCAAATAGAACGATTACAAGGAAATGTTAGAAATACAAACTGAAGCTTTACACATAATATCTCTTGACAACATCTGAGTTGATCGGTTTCGGCCATTCGGTGCCATCCATCTCCGACAGGACCAATGCACCTCCAGATAACACTTTGCGAACCATGTAGGGTCCTTGCCAATTTGGTGTGAATTTCCCTTTGTACTCATCCTGATGAGGGAAAATGCGTTTAAGGACTAACTGACCGATTTCAAACATCCTGACTCTTACTTTCTTATGGAAAGCACGAATCATTCTCTGTTGATATAGTCGACCATGACAAACTGCAACCATCCCCTTCTCATCAATCAATGTTAACTGATCAATCCGCTTGCGAACCCATTCAGCATCACTCAATTCATCATCTTGGATGATTCTCAATGAAGGTATTTCAACTTCTGCAGGTATAACTGCTTCTGTTCCATATGCTAGCAAATATGAAGTAGCTCCAATGATGTTCTGACAGTCGTTCGGTAACCCAACAAAGCATACGTCAACATCTCATGCCAACCTCTGCGATTATCAATCATTTTCCTCAAAATCTTTTTTATGTTCTTGTTGGCGGCTTCTACAACTCCATTCATTTGGGTATGATTTCTGGTGAGTAATCTTGAGTTGTTCACATGTCTCTCTCATCAAGTGACTGATGAGATTCGCTCCATTATCAGTAATGATGGATTCTAGCACTCTAAACCCATATATCATATTGTTGCGAACGAAATCAGCTACAACCTTCTTGGTCACTGATTTGTACGAAGCTGCTTCCACCCACTTGGTGAAGTAGTCAATGACAACCAAAATGAATCTGTGTCCGTTAGAGGCGGCCGACTCTATTGGACCAATGACATCCATGCCCCAAGCTACAAACGGCCAAGGTGAACTCATACCATTGAGTTCGTTAGGCGGCACTCAAATCAAGTCGCCATGCACCTGACATTTATGACATTTCTGCACAAACTTGCAACAATCATGTTCCATAGTCATCCAAAAATAGCCGGCTCGAAGGATTTTCCTTGCCAAAGTAATCCCATTCATGTGAGTACCACAAACTCCGGCATGTATCTGGTCAAGAAGCTTTGCAACTTCACTAGCATCAACGCATCTGAGAAGACCTAAATCTGGAGTCCTCCTATAAATGATTTCCCCACTCAAAGAGAAACTGAGGGCCATACGGCGTATCGACTTCTTCTGGTTGAACGTTGCATTCTCAGGATAAGTCCCGGTCTCTAAATACTTCTTGATGTCAAAACACCAAGGCAAACCATCTAGTTCCGCTTCAACATGTGAACAATGGACATACTGCTCTTTTTCCTCTATATCCACTGGATCAATATAACTTGTATCTGGATGTTTAATCATTGATGCGATGGTGGCAAAAGCATCGGCCAACTCATTTTGTATCCTGGGAGTGTGTCTGAACTCACTCTTGCGGAACCTTTTGCACAACTTCTATATATATTGCACGTACGACGTGATCTTTAGGTTCATCATGGCCCATTCTCCTTGAAATTTGTGAATTAGAAAATCTGAATCTCCAATAACCAAAAGCTCATGAACGTTCATATCAATTGTCATCTTTAGACCGAGGATGCAAGCTTCATACTCAGCCATGTTGTTTATGCAATCAAATTGGAGTTTACCCGCCATGGGATAGTGTTGACCGGTTTCTGACACTAAGACCGCTCCGATTCCTTTCCCTTGGTGATTCGCCGCTCCATCAAAGAACATTTCCCAACCAGGATACGCTTCAGAAATATCTTCATCCACAAATGCTACCTGTTTGTTGGAAAAACAAGTCTTGAGCGGTTCATACTCTTCATCAACCAGATTCTCCACAAGATGATCGGCTAATGCTTGTGCTTTTATCGCCTTTTGAGTCACATACACAATGTCGAATTCACTCAAAAACATTTTCCATTTAGACAACTTCCCGGTCGGCATTGCATTTTGGAAAATATACTGCAACGGGTCCATTTTGGAAATAGGGTATGTGGTTTAAGAAGACAGATAATGTCTCAATTTTTGAGCAATCCAGGTCAAAGCACAATATGTCCTCTCCAAAAGAGTGTAACGAGCCTCGTATGGAGTGAATTTCTTGCTCAAGTAATAAATGGCTCGCTCCTTCTTCCCAATTTCATCATGTTGACCAAGCACGCATCCAAATGAGTTATCCGAGACCGATAAATATATAAACAACGGACTCCCTTCTCGCGGAGGAACCAACACCGACAGGTTGGATAAATAATTCTTGATGGCGTCAAAGGCAGTTTGACATTCTCCGGTCAATTTGGTCAAGGCATATTTTTTCAACAACTTGAATATGGGCTCGCACACTACGGTGGATTGAGCTATGAATCGGCTAATGTAATTCAACCCTCTCAGGAAACTCATCACCTCTTTCTTGTTCTTCGGATGAGGTAACTCTTGAATCGATTTGATCTTGGAAGGGTCAAGTTCATTGCCCCTTCTACTATCTATAAACCCTAATAACTTGCCAGCTGGCACTCCAAAAATGCATTTGGCGAGATTTAACTTCAAATTATATAGGCATAGACGATCAAAGAATTTCCTCAAGTGAGTCAAGTGATCCGAACTCTCGTGGGACTTGATTATGACATCATCTACATACACCTCTATCTCCTTGTGAATCATATCGTGAAAGATGGTCGTCATAGCCCTCATGTAAGTAGCACCGGTATTTTTGAGACCAAACGGAATCACCCGATAATGATATACACCCCAAGGCGTAATGAAAACTGTCTTTTCTGCATCTTCTTCATCCATCAGGATCTAGTGGTAACCCGCATAACAATCCACAAATGATTGCATCTCATGCTTAGCACAGATATCAATGAGAATGTGGATGTTTGGTAATGGAAAATTATCTTTCGGTCTAGCTTTGTTGAGATCTCTGTAGTCGACACAAATTCTGATCTTTCCGTCTTTCTTGGCCACTGGAACAACATTGGCTAACCAAGTTGGATATTGTGTCACTCCTACCACCCTAGACTTGAACTTCCGAGTCTTTTGTTTTACTGGACTGAAATCTGGATTAATCGGTAACTTGTGGGACACCATATTCGTACTCAATCTTGGAATATCTTTGTAAGACCAGGCAAATACATCAATGTACTCTCTGAGCAAATGAACCAAGTCTCTTCTTTGAGCTTCAGTCAGATGGAAACTGATTCTTACTTCTTTAACACATTCCTCATCTCCGAGATTCACAGTTTTGATTTCTTCTAAATTCGGCTTGTGTTGATCTCAAATTGTCGAAACTCTTCGGCAACATGTTCATGTACCTCGTTTTCTTCTTCATATCCCTCGAACTCATCATCACCTGCCTCATTTTGTTCACTCGGTTCATGACATGACATGACATTGGCCGATTTTAAATTAATATTACTGAAATCATAAACGAACAAAGTTAGGAAAGAAAAAATATAACAGATAAGCAAATAAACAAACTTTCGATAAAAGAGGCTTTCATTTAAATTGAAAAATAAGCACAAACTTTGGCCATGGCCAAGGGCCATTTTGCCTTTTTAAACATCACAAGGGAATTTAAAATCTTCAAGCAAATAAAATCTGCATAAAGGGTGGGTCTCGGGCCTCTTTCGGACTACCACCGATTTTAAAAACAAACAAAAACACATGTCCGTTCTACCAAGATGAGCAGGAAATTAGGAGTGGTGTGGAGGTCCAATTTTGCAATTGCTTATCAGGTTCTGCATCACGAATGCCTAATGTCTTAGCCTCTTCCTCGATGACCGCATCAATCTCCTAAAAAAAGCACCAGATTCCTTTCCCTAGATCACCATCGTTGACATATTCTCGCACCGGGAATGACTGGTACAGATGAGGAATTGGCCTGGTCAATGCTTGATCAACACTCTTGTACTTCGTCACTGCTTCGTCATCCGTTGGGACATATCCCAAACCAAACTTTGCTCCTCTGGCGAAACTTGAATAGGCTCGACAATAACTTGGAAATGCTTCCCCAACTCGAAACCTGGTTTAAAACCATTCTGGAGAATGACAGTAGCAATCATCTTATACACAACAGACATGTGAGGTTGTGGAGCCAAATCATCACCGGTGGCATTTACCAGCTCCACTGTATAAAAATCGCAACCTCAGGAGACCTCATCAACGATCGGCGCATACCCATCGGAATGACTGCCCTCACCATGAATGACCAATTTCTGGTCCTTCCAAACAAATTTTAGCAGTTGGTGAAGGGTAGACGACACAACCCCAGCCATATGGATAAACGGTCTTCCAGAAGCAAATTGTAACTGGTATTGATGTCCAACACCTGAAACTTCAAATTAAACTCTGCAGGACCCATCTGAATTTCCAAATTTACTGCCCCTATCATGTCTCTCTGCACTCCATCGAAAGCTCTCACATTGACATGGTTTTGTAGAACCTTTCCCAAGTCAAATTTCAACTGCTTGAGAGTCGAAATTGGGCAGATGTTGAGATCGGACCCATCGTCGACCAAAGCACGATTTATAATTTTGTCCCGTCATTTGATGGCAATGTGCAGAGCTTTGTTGTGCATCCTGCCTTCAAAGGGCAGCTCTTTGTCACAAAAACTGATTCGATGTCCTCGAATGACTTGGTTTATCATGGTTGTTAGGTTGTCACTGTTAGTGCCAATGGGCACATAAGTGTCATCCAAAGCCTTCATCAGAGCCTGCCTATGCAACTACGAACTCATCAATAAATCTCATACATAAATCTGAGCCGGCATCTTCTCCAAATGCTTCACAATTAAATAATCTTTCGGCTGCATTTTTATCCAGAACTCCTCGGCCTCGGCTTCTTTGATCGGCCTTTTTGTTTGGTCTTTCTTCTGCCCTCGTTGAGCCAACTCTTCCAGTGTGT
>JAJOOD010000088.1:0-10304 GCA_029582525.1 Solanum tacnaense | reverse complement strand
TATATATATATATATGTCACAAATGGAAAAGTCCCAATCTTAAATATTATATATTATACTTGGGCCTAAACTCCCTTTTATTATATAGTAGAATAAATATATATATATATATATATGTGGGCTCTAGTAATTCCACATGTCAAGTTAATGGGTAGCTTCAACTATATATATATATATATATATAATATTGATCAATTAATATAGATTCTCCTAGCTTATTTATCAATTAATCCATATTTGCATTTTTACGGTTTCCCACTAAGAAATGATATTCGTTTTGATTTCTTACTAGTTGTTTGATAGAGTGTATTAGTAATATTTGTACTAGTTATGCATATATTATTTCTTACGCATTGTCTGATTTGGTATATTAAAAATAATATACACTGTAAAAAAATATTTATCTACAAAAATATTCTCCATAATTATGGTGGAAAATATGTAAAAGTGCATTTGAGGGGTAATTGAGTCTTTAACGATGCTAATGCATATGTTAAATTCTTTGCATTACTAATACCCAGAAATCTATGGTATTAATAATACACAATACAATGTATAACTAATGTAAGCATTAGTTATATATAGCATGAAAAAAGTATATCAACAAGGGACATGAAAAGATATATCAAACAACGGACTACTAATACATAAAGTTAATGCATATAATATTTTTACTAATGCACTCTACCAAACGATCGCGAGATCTCTGATAAAGAATGAAGATATATATTCATTTCACTAAAGGCATTGCTAAATGGGATTAATCTCATTATTGAAGTGAGTACCTTTTAGGAAAGACCAAAGATTACTCTGACTCAAAAGTTGGATCATGTACGAACCTCTAATGAGTTGCCACGTAAAAAGGTAGTTGTATGATCCCCTATGCACACATGGCCTTGTCTAATTGGGTTAAATGTTACCAACTTTGAAAATGTAGTTGGGAGTAAGTAGTATTTAGGTTGGACACATCATTCCGATGGATTAGCTTGGGAAAACAGTATTTCTCTACTTTGTACCTAAGATGACACTCTTCTCTAATTTGATGAAATTTTAATTAATTTGAGTAATTATTCAAAGCTAAATCAAATTTCTACTATTTATTTATTTACAAATCTAAAAATTGAGATACATCTTTGAGTGTCTTAATTGCGTGCTGTATTTCATCATATACATGAAATTCTTTCAGAGTATTTATTGTGAACCAAACATCTTGGCAGGAATAATGAACACGTGAAAAGCTCCATACATTTTAGACATTTCTGCAATCTACAACTTAGCTTAATCTTCCATATATGACTTTAATTAGCTAGTTAAATGAGCAAACGTCAGTCAAGGTTCTTAAATTTGTTGGCATTACTAATCTTGTTAGATCCTTATTTCCTTCAACTCTTTAATGATTTCTCTTAGTCTTTCAAGGTTACTGTCATATAACTGTTCTTTTTACGAGGGCTTAATTTTATTGTCATATATCCTTTTATGGCCTTAGAGGGTGTTTGGCTTGACTTAAAAGTTTGTCAAATTTACTTTTAAGTCAACTTTTCACTTCTAGAAGTGTTTGGCAAATATTTAAAAAAAGCTTAGGATAAATCAAAAATGTCTTAAAATAAATTGGGAAGTGTTTGACAAGGTTAAAAATAACTTATAATAAGTTAAAAATTACTTAAAATAAGTTAAAAACCAAAAGTAGGCTTACTAACTTTTTATTTTTAACTTAAAAACTACTTTTTAAGTCAATTCAAACGGGCTCTTAGTAGTAATCTCCTTTAGACATCTTTTAAATCTCTTGCTAGTCATATTGTTACTTTCAAGGGACTCTACTCAAACCTAATTTAGGAACTCTACTTCTTGAGTACACTTGGTCTACGACACTCAATTGTCATGTTCATATCTTTTGCATCTAACAACTATTATTCTTTTTATTGATACCAATCACATCTAGTTCGGTTCTAACACCCTAACGGATCATACCTTATGTTTAACCCCTCAATGTTATATTACTCGGCCCTATTCTTTGATTGTACATTAATCCTCTTTAGCCTTAAGATAAATATCGTTTTTTCTTTCAATTTCCCATGCCATTTGTACAAACAATAATAAAAATGTGTTCTTTATCCTCTTTAGCCTCAAGATAAATATCGTTTTTTCTTTCAATTTCCCATGCCATTTGTACAAACAATAATAAAAATGTGTTCTTTATTGCCATTTGCCAAGGAGAAGAGGAAATTTGGCATAAAAATAAAATGATCGTGGACGGCAGGATTCGAACCTGCGCGGGCAAAGCCCACATCATTTCTAGTCATGCCCGATAACCACTCCGGCACGTTCACAATTCGATGGCTTAGAAACATTGTCATATTATGGGTTTTTATTGCAAGTTGGGATTTCTCAATTTTGTCACAATTTAAATTCATCCATCTAGCTAAAAGTTTTTGGGTAAATTGGATTATATCAGAACTTGAGTGTATATTTCTTTCTATACACTTAAACACACTTTCTACTTGTCTCTCTTCCTCTTTTTTTTTTTTGTTTTCCTAAAGAGGAGCACTATTTTAGTTTGGTTTGGCTATTGCGAAAAAATATTATGAAAAACAAATAAACAGGTGAAAAAATAGTTTTGAGTATGGCAGCTTGAGTTATGATACATTTTTTTTTTTTGAGAAAACACATAAAAATCCTCTTGAACTTGGCAGCACAATTTACTTTAGCACTTAAAGTCTTAAACTATACGAACGTTTAAATACCCCTTTAATAACTTTAAAGTGAATTAACTACCCCTAAGGGGTGATGTGGCAGAGAGAGTGAATCCACTCTCCTAAAAGCAAGTGAAAAGTTAAAAAAGAAAAAAATGAATTATAAAATTGTACACATGTCATTTTTAGTATATAACTAATATTTTAATTTTTTTTTTTATAAATTAAGTTTTTAAAAAATATGTGAAAATTTTAATTTAGAGGTAAAAAAAATTGCGGGTCCCATTTTTTTAAAAATATTTTTTTTTTCTTTCTTTATTTTGTTGTCTTCCCCAAATATTTTTTTCTCAATTGAAGCACTCTTATACCTTTCTTCTCCAATATTAGTCATTTCTTTCTTCATCTTTATCACCCACCTCTGCACCCTACTTTCATTCCATCAGCCTTTTAGTAATCCACAAAATTCAACACCAACATTATATTTTTTACTTCGATTTCAATATAAACTTTGTTGTTTGAGTGACCCATTTTGTCAAAAAAAAAAAATTACTTTTAAGAGATTCATTCTCCCAATGGCAGATTTGTGGGAGTGGGGTGGGGAGGGAGAGAGTTCTAAGAAAAAAAATTAATATGTTATTTTTTTTTCCGGGAAAGGGTCAAAAATACCCCTCAACTTTGTTTTATTAGTTGACTATACCCCTGCCGTTAAAATAAAGTTATTTATACCCTTGCCGTCACTTATTTCACCATTTATACCCCTCAACTAACGAAAATCCCCATATCAACACAAATTAATCCTAAATTTTTAAAAAAGACCCATTCCCATTTTAAACACAATATCCTGACCCCTCTATGGTATAATTTGTATAACCCGTCAACTAATAACACAATCCCCTCTCTTCTCTTCTCTCTTCAACTTGTGCACATGTCGAAGAAAAAGCTTAGAACGATAACAATGGTTTTTTCTTACTCCATCAAAAAGTTCACATTGTAATCAAAATTGTCAGCCTCAAACAAGTCGTCAAGCAATTGAAGGGTAACTCTCTTCGTTCTCATTCGGTTCTTTCTTCGATTCCGACAAACCGACGCAAATCGATTTGAACCCCTGTTTCTAAATCAATTCATGGTGCATTTATATTCTCAGCTAATTCACAAAAAAACAATAAAACTTCATATTTTTTCCTCTGCCTCAAAGGTATTTATTCTTCGTCATCATCAAACCCATCTCAACATATAGTAATAGAACTCAGTAAAAAGAGAGGTTTTACGCCGATTCAATGCATTTCCGACTGGCCAATGTTCATATAATGTTTTTCAACCTAATCATGAAGACTTTCATTTATTCAATTTCTATTTTTCCTGGTGAGTGAGGTAGTGTTTTATTTTTCTAGTTCTGGTTAACAGGGAGCAATTCTAGCAGGTTTTAGTCATGGTCTAAACATAATAAAAATGCTTCTTTTGGATTAGGAATATGGAAAGATGATGCAACTGTCAAGAGCCGATTTGGAGACCACATGTTAAGTAATCGGAAGAATTTTTAGCTTTTGCTTGATCAGTTTCATCTCTTGTTAAAAAGCTTAGCTATTACTGAAAATAACGAGACGTCACAACCAAAAATCAGTTCCTTTGAGGATGAGGTTGCAGAAATCGTGAGGTTATTGGACTCTTCGTTGTTTACGCAAATTAGCGGCGGTGAGAGAAGCTTTGGGTTCTTCATTGTTGACCCAGAGGAGACGGCGGCGGGGGACAACGATGAGGAAGATTGAGTTCCTGAACTTTTGTTTTAGAGATTAAGGTGAAGTAGGTTTGAA
Source organism: Solanum tacnaense (assembly GCA_029582525.1). Taxonomy (NCBI): domain Eukaryota; kingdom Viridiplantae; phylum Streptophyta; class Magnoliopsida; order Solanales; family Solanaceae; genus Solanum; species Solanum tacnaense. The sequence continues at coordinate 5,803 of JAJOOD010000088.1, read as the reverse complement.
TTAAGTTAGTTGGGTCGGGTTAGGGTTTGGATTATATTGGGGTGGTGGGTTATTTTTTAAAAATCGGGTAATTTGTGTTGATTTGAGGATTTCCGTTAGTTGAGGGGTATAAATGGTGAAATTAGTGACGGCGAGGGTATAAATAACTTTGTTTTAACGGCGGGGGTATAGTCAACTAATAAAATAAAGTTGAGGGGTATTTTTGACCTTTTTCCCTTTCTTTTTTTTTCAAAAAATGGTGAATTGTAAGAAAAATAACCATTAAAGGTTGAAAATGGGCGGATTTTTTTTTCAATGAGGATCGGAAATGGTGAAAATGAACAAAGAGGAAAGAAAGGAAGAGGCGTAGAAAATGAGAAATTTAAGCAGTGGGGCCCACTTGTTAAAAATATTTAAATTAATGAAAATGGGTTCAACATTTTAATCTTTGATTTTAGAAAATAAATTTTTTATTTAAGATATTAATTTGCATAGAAGAGAAGGTATTTAAAAAGTGGGGCCCACTTGTTAAAAATATTTAAAATTAATGAAAATGGCTCCACATTTTAAATTTTGATTTAAGAAAATGCATTTTTATAATAAATTAATTGATTATGTAATGAATTTTAAAAAGTGTTTAAGGAAAAAAGTGAATAAACAAAAAAAATAAAAAAATTTAATGATGTGATGCTTACATGACTGTGATGTGACGAGTGAGAGTGGTATTATACTCTCAGGGTGGTACTTAATTCACTCAAAAGTTATTAAGGAGGGTGTTTAAATGTCTGTAAAATTTAAGTGTTATAGTAAGTTGTGCTGCCAAGTTTAGGATTTTTTTTTATGTGTTTTCTCTAAAAAAAAAATCAATAATTGAGAAATTGTATAAAGTATAAAAATCTTATACATTTGGAGGTTAATTATGCCATGATCCGAAATGGACATGATGACACTCGTCTTATCCCACCAATATAAGTCAACCTAAATCCAACAATATGATGAAAAAAATGCAGAAAAGTAACTATCAATAACATAAGAGTGGAAAACTAAGTCATTCTCAAAATATACTCAAAACTTGGTTGTTACGTGTACAAGCCACTAACATATAATAACAGAGTTTGAAAGATAAATATAAGTCTCAAATATCTTTGTCTCTCGAATAGAACAATAACATGAATAAGGAACAAGAAGGTCTACCGGGATTACAAACAACTACCTCTTAAGTCTCCTCGATAAGTCTCGCAAGAAGATGGAGAAAAATAATCACATTGATTCGGGATCAGAACCTACAGAAGTGTAGAAGCAAGGAGTGAAGACCATACAACACGGTACTAAATAAGCAACCCACTAAATCATGGTAAAGCTAAATTAGAATACGAGTACTCCTCTCATCACAACCGAACTACCATAACTACAACTTGCATAGAAATCAGTCCAACTTACCAATTTATAATATAATGTTCACAAGGCCCAATTGATCACAGTCCAACAGTTACATTTCATCAATCACAAGTATCAAGTTCATATCATAATAATTAGGTTCATCAATCACAATAATCAAATTCGTCAATCACAAGTATCAATGTCGTCAATCACAATAATCAAGTTCATCAATCACAAGAATCAAGTTCATCAATCACAAGTATCTAATTCATCAATCATAAGTATCAAATTAGGATCCGTGGGGAACACCCAAGATTCATATATTTGTCGAAAACAACCTTGGCATCAATACCACTTGCCGGAACATACCTAGGCATCAATATCACCTACCTATATAGACCTTGGTATTAATATCGCTTATCAAAACATACCTCAGTATCAATATCACAACAAATCTCATCTCAGTGTCTCATAACCGATACAAATAGGCATATTCACACAATAATAATTAGAGTTGTCAATATGGGTTGGCCCACCCCATCCGGCTAACCCATACAGGCTTTGAAATTTGACGGGTCAGGCCGGGCTAGTCCTTTTTTTGTGTGGACCAGAAAATGGTCGGCCCAGCCCACAAGTACGTGGGCTACGGGATTGCCGGGCCAACCCTCTTTTCTTAAAAGTCTATTTTTTTATAATTTTTTAAATTAAATTATAATCTAAAAATTTATCATAAATATCGACAAGACAATATTACATGGTGTTACTGTTACTTCTTGTTAATCAAATATACAAATAAAATTATCTTTATAATATTTATTAAGTTTGATTTCAAGTAAAAGCGCAATAACTAAATAGAAATATTAACCTAATTGTTTTCCAATGATCATAATAAAACACAAAAACTATGACAATATTCCATAGACTATGACCTATGTAGTGATTCCCTAGAAATTTTAGGGAATTTTAATTTTATGTAGTACATATTTTATAAACATAATTTGTATTTAAATTGTAATATTTCAAACTTTAAATAGATTTTGAGTTTAGACTCTTGTTATTTTTAATACTCTATTTTATTTTTATTTTTTAATTAATTTTATTTGGCCCATGAGCCTGCCCTATCCATATTTCTCAAGCCCCACAAATCGGCAGGCTTATTCAGGCTGGGCTAAAAAGCCCTTTTCTTAAATGGGCTCCAAAAATCGTAGCCCAACTCTATCAAATCACGGGTTAGGCCAGGCCAGCCCAACGGGCCTAACCCATATTGACGGCTCTAATAATAATGAGATGACAATTTCAAGCGATTCACATTCACAATAAAACTATCACAAACAGTATTTCTCAATCACCGATTAAAAAATCAACACTCAAGGCAATACTGTCACGCCCTGAGCCTACACCTCGGACGTGGCTGACACTCGAAGACCATTGCTGGCCCCATGCAAACCCTTGGCCTGACTTACTTAACTCAGCGGAAGACAATATTCATACTTATAATGATCAATAACACTTAACTGAACTGAATAATAAAATAACTGAGAATGTTTAAAGGTTAAACATTCAACTTGGCCAAAAGTGGCAACCCAAGTCTTAACAATAAGAAATGATAATGAAAAGACTCAAAGGACTAACATCTGACTGTCTATGAAGCCTCTAAAACAACTGAGATGGATGTTGGGACAACCCTACAACATCCTAATGAACTAACAGAAAGCAATGAAAATAGATCCTCCTGAATGCAAGGAGGCTCACCGACTGACTCTGAACTGCTCACTAGATCAACGGTGCGCTGGAATGCCGATCCTAGTTAACTGTGTCTGCATCACAATAAGATACAGGCCAAGTGGCATCAGTATATTGAATGTACGAGTATGCGAGTTGGAATGCTAAAACAATATAGGCTTGAAAGGGAATCTGAAAGAAACACTTACCTTGGCTCTTCTCAACTCATGAATACTTAACTGAACTCATTTCAATATAAAGCAGTTTAAAACAAGCGCAATATAAACAAAATTTGTTTAAAAACATGATGTCAACTCTGTGTATATACAAGGATACAATATAACTCTGAAATGTATGTAAAAATACAATAAACTGATGTATATAAAAATACAATAACTTCTGTAGGAGTTTCTCTAACCGACAACCATCACATAAGAGCTATAGTGATGATACAACGATCTACCTCACACTACCAGCGCATCTTATACCCGGCCAGATGTATATGACCTGAACTACTAAATGGATCCACTAGTCTATTATGGAAAGGGTTCATCTAAAAAGTATGATCCTTTTCTACCCATGGTGGCTACATGGTTTTATGGAGACGTGAGTTTTCTGAACTCATGCTCGCCCCCAATTCGGTGCTCAATACTACTCCCAAAATATACTAGCTCTTATGTTTTTAAAAACAAAACACACTTCTTTTGTGATTTGAGATTAATGCTCAAAAACTTAGTTCAAAAGTTATCTTGAAAATCTCAGCTTCCCTTCTTGCATCATTTCGAAGGCTATTACTCTTTTCTGAAAACTAGCCCGAAGGCTCTTTGGAAATCTCAGTTTCCGTTCTTATTTAAATGTGAAAATATTTTTAAGTCTCTTTGGGAATACATAGTCCCCATTTACTTCTTTGAAGAAAAGAACTTCAACTTTACATCTTTACTGAACTCAAAACTTAAGTCTTAAAAAAAAGTTAAAATATTTGTGAAAGACTCTTGGAAAACTTTAAGAACTTATCTTAACTTAACTATTAACTGATCTTAACTTGACTCTTAACTGATCCTTGAATTGAATTATGGATTCAAGGATTAAGATTTGTGATAGGAAGGATCACATGATGTGTAGGAATGATCTTAAATAGCTAAACATGAGAAAAGTCACGAAATCACCGTCTTGGAACAAGTCCGCGACGCGGAAGTGTTTTAAATAATTACTCATGAAATTAAATTTTGAGACAGAGGAGTCCGCGTCCTCTCCGCGACGCGGAAAATTTTTTTGTACACAGAGGGAGCAAGTCCGCGACGCGGACTTGCGTGCCAAAACTCCCTCGACTTTTTCCTTCTTCGTTTTCCAGCCCCAATTCGCCTAAACTCGACTTTTTTCCTCAAATTCATTTTAGATACCGATACCCAGCATATGGACTCAAGAACCTAACTCAAACAACTCTATAATTCGACTCAAAAATCTCAGATTCTCCCAATTCAAGAATACATGTCAAGAACATTAACTTTCAAACTCTTTTAGGCCGAATTTCGCTGAACTAAACATGTTTGGCACGTGGGTGAATGAACCCAACGCTCTGAAAGACTCACATACCTTGTAAGATTAATTCCTTGGCGAAATCCACCACCAAATCACACGATCTTAGCGAAATCTGAGCTTTTCTTCTCCTTTCTCCTTTTTTCTCTTTTCTCCAAGCCCTAGCGTGAATTTCCAACTGACTAAACTGATCTCATTCTGATTTGACCCTTAATTAATTCACTAAAACGAATTTAAATTATTGGGTAAAGAAAAGACTAATCTACCCTTCAAAAATTCGGATTAGACTTTCCTTAATTGCACATCCCAACTTCCAAAGGGCATAACTCACTCATACGAACTCGGAATCGCGCAAACTTAATAGCGTTGGAAAGATCATTCTAAGAGATTTCCAACCACATCTGGAAGTACACCTAACTTATCCTGATCTAGGAGTTATGGCCGTTTGAAGTTGACCAAAACTCAACTTTTCCTAACTTAAAAGAGTAGATTGATTGAGGTTTTGGGTTGTTTATATTTGTTGGGCTCGTCGAGGTTCGAGAGAACTCGCTTGATTCGTAATAGTTGATTGAGAAATGACTATTACACTTAAAGTCTGGCCTACCCACTAAGATTCAACCACTATTAGTAAGTAATAATCATCCATTTAGCTAAATTGGTGTTCAATTGATCACACTCCCATGGACCCCTCTCTATTTGATTACTCCCGATTGTTCGTAGTTGTTAATTGCTCAGTTTAATCCCTCCAATTGACATTAATTGTCAAACCCCTGCCATTTACTTTAATTGTTTAAACAATGTTTACTCGTACAAATGATTAGAACACTCATTTCACTTCGTTATTGAATTCTTTACTTTATCACTCCCTGTGGGATCGACCCCAACTCTTAGTTGGGTTTATACTTGATTGCGACCGCCTACACTTTGAACGTTATCACCCTTCCTATTAAACGAATCGACATGATGAAGTCATCTACAAAGTTACTTGGAAAGTCTGTGGCTCATAAGTCATCCCAATATGAAGCACTCCTAATGAAGCGTACAGAAGAAGGCTTCGATCATAATGCTTGCAAACTTCTAGCAAAGTTTGGATTCAATCTTAACGTACCATCAAAATTAGGGAAGCTTCCGTCAGAACCTGCTATGAGGCAACAATGTGAAAGGTTAGGTTACAAATAACCTCCTC
>JAJOOD010000087.1:0-12493 GCA_029582525.1 Solanum tacnaense | reverse complement strand
GTGTAGCACTGTTTGAGACACCCTTTTTGAATGGCTGAACTTGAGTTTGCTTGAGGACAAGCAAAAGTTTTGAGTTGGGGGTGTTGATGAGTCCACAAATTGGACTCATTTAGGGCTTTATTTTGATAGAAATAGTGTCCTCGAATGCTTATTTTGTCTCAATATCTCATGAAAACTCTTAAGTTTTAGGTATTTGAAGTTTTAGTGGAAGCATGGACACTTAGGCGCAAAAAGGAACAAAAAGGCTGAAAAGAACGACGAAGTTGAAGCCCGAGCATTGCCAAGCACACTTGGTGATTCGCCGAAGGGATTTACTCTGCCCTTTGTTCCAGTACGCGAAGCCCTGAAGGAGAAGGATCAAAAAGGCGATGAAAGGAGCAGTCGGCGCTTCACCGAATAGTTCTGCGAAGTAGTACTATACCGCCCAATGGTCCAGAACGTGAAGGTGCTGAAGGCAAGTACGAAACGGCGATGAGACAGACGAAAGGCGAGTTGCCAAAGTCATTCGGTGATATCAACTAACTTCACCGAAAGATCCGTCAGCGCTATTTTCTGAAGTCTATAAATACTGAACTTATTATTACTTTTAGGGAGTCGAAATTTTATTTTAATTTCCAGAATAGAATAGTACTTTTTGGATATTTTTCTCTCAAGTTTGGAGAGGGTTTTGTGGGAGACTTAAAGAGAGAACGATTCCATCTTCCCCAAGTTGGAAGTGGGTCTTCTCCATTCTTCTTCCTTTGCTCAAATCAAGGTTTAATTTCTTATACCCATTTCATTTTACTATCATTTTAGGTGTATTTTGTTATTTTTTGATGTGTGGCAAAAAACCCCATTCTTGGGGTGTGATTTAGCAAATATGTGTTGATATTATTGTTGGGTCTTGCTTGCTGATAGGTTAGATGTAGTTTAATGGTGATTTCACCTAGTGGTTGTGGTTTAATCTAAAGGGTTTGTAGTTGTAAATACAAAGCCACCCATGTGTTTTCGGCTTGCCCAAAAGGGAGGTCGCGAAACTAAGACCACTAGACGGATGGCCTAAGGAGTGGGTTGACATGAGGTTCAGCCTGAGAGGGTGAGCCCTAGTCCGATATCCTAACACTCAGCTCGAGAGAGTGAGTGGGGTAAGGCGTAGGCTGGTCTTCATGCGGCAAATGGGTGTCCGAGAGGAACGCATTTGAAACGGGATAAGTTGCCCGAGAGGGAGCTTATTTCCATTTAAAGCTTAGCCTAGTCACCATTATTTTGCAAATTTCCTTTCAAAAAGCATGTACCCAACTACTTATCTCAACTTGTATTGCGGTCACACCCCAAGAACATTTCCCCATACTTGATTTTCTTGTTAATTTTTGCTATTTTTACAAATTGTGACAAAACCCCCAATTTGATATTTGACACTTTCGTGTCACCCACTTTAATTTACCATGTTTTGTTCGTTAATGTCTTTAGCTACGACTAGTTAGAGCTTAATTTTATTTTTCTATCAATTCTCAAAACCACTCCCTTAGGACACGACCCCAACCTTTAGTTAGGTTACTATACTATCGACGATCGTAGACACTCATACCGTAGGTTAGTGACGTTGGTCACGATAGCCATCAATCCCCTCTCATTACTTAAAAATTCTTGTTTATTTTGTTGTTTTTACTCACTAGTGACAAAACCCCATTGTTAATTGACACTCTTATGTGCCCCTTTAATTTACAATATGTTTAATCGTTAATGTCTTTAGCTACGACTAGTTAGAACGAAATTTTATTTTTCTATTAAATCTCAAAACCACTCTCTTGGGAACGATCCCAACCCTTGGATGGGTTACTAAACTATTGTACGATCGTAGACACTTGCATCGGAAGATGTGTCTTGATTACGCAAACATCAGTAGTGCATATGTTTTCTTCCTAAGGGATGAAAAAGGGAATGTTCTATATGCAGAGGGAAAGAAGATAGAAGACACTACAAAATATAGAAGCAGAAGCAAAAGCTATATTGGAAGCAGCCAAACATTGCAAGCAAGCAAATTATAATAGAATATTCATTCAAACTGACTCATTCCTACTAAAACAAGTATTAATGATGAAGTGGAAATGTCCATGGTGTATTGCAGATTTGATATTGCAAGTTAGGGAATTATTGGAAGGTAAAGAAGTCCATTTTCAACACATACTGAGGGAAGGCAATAAAGTTGCAGATTACTTAGCAAATCTAGCATTAGATAAAGGTAATTGCAAGTTTGTTCACTTCCAAGAGATGGAATCAACATGTAAAAGACTAATTAATGCTGACAAATTACAATGTCCCTACGTCAGAGTTTCACTATACAAAGGATAAAGGGCAAAGAAAGGCTACAGATTATAAATTTCCACTTATTTTTCCAGCAAGAAAAGAGTGAAAAGCTATCTAGCATAATCTATGTCAGTCGACAAAAAGGAATCATAGCAAAAGGGGAGGGTCATGTGGTCAGATGAGAAGTAGAGCACCTGGAAGAGTCCACCTACTGACAGGTGGTGGAGATCGGAGCACATCATGCCAATTACACCTTTAGGAAAAGGAATTCAGTACAATACAAGGTTGTAAAACACAAACAAGGAAGATGAGTACTTACCTAGTGAGTAGGCGGTGTCATTTGACGGAAGCCCTCGAAGTACCGAAAGGAACTCAGATTTGAGCAAAGACACCATGGTTGTAGGGAAGAGACAGAGGAACTAAGATAAGCTCTAGAATAGGAAACCTTACATATCAGTGATGATAGATGTGTTTTATTTTTTGTTTTATTTAGTAATGTTTGTATGCCTTTGTCCTTAGATGGGAAGAATAGGACTTTGCCCATGTGTATTGTTGATTGGAAAAATAACTTATATACACAACTTTAAGTTCCTTATTGTCTATTTTTTCCTACCTTTTTAAAATATTACTTAAATCCCTTTTTTATCTTAAATATCAAAACTTCTGGATACATAAAACACAATATGCCGCCCACGTTCTCCACTCCCTCTTTCACTCCTAGTTTCTCTCCCTAAATTCACTCCAAAATCAAATCAGTTACAAATCAATATCCAAATTTAATTTTCAAAAATTTTCTCTCTCCTTTCAACCATTTTCAAACGTCTGAATAGGTAGTATTGTCATCTCACTTTTCATCTTCTTTGTTTCCTTTTTATTTTTTTCAGATTTTCTTCCTGATACATATGGATCAAGATCCTACATCAAATCCTTCTACTACTAATCGATCAGTATACGATTCTGACGATGAAAATTGGGCCGAAAATAGATCTAGTTTGCATGACCCATTAAACATGAAGAATCAGTCGAACAAAGAAGTGCCTTCATCGTCTAAACCAAATGTTGAAAAAAAACCCCAAAAAAGGGAAGAAATGCAGCACCCCCGATTGCCCAGCCTTCATTGCCTAAAGTATGTGTTTTAATCTTTATTACACTTGTTTGTGGTTTGTATGGCATTTACTCTATTAGATTGAAATTAACTGATACATTAATTGCATGTGTTAAGCTATATTGTTTATTGGGTTAAAAAAAGATACATATAAAACCCCAATCTTAGTTTGATACCAACTGATTTGTACTTTGTCGACACATATAAAACCCTAGTTTTAGTTGTGTATTGAATATGAAAAAAATGTTGGGGAAATTTAACAAAAAAGTGGTTAATGTATCAGACAGGTCATCCTTGGTAGTCATCTGATTTGTATTGTAATGTATCAAGTTATATAATACGTTCAACCAACATTTATCGTATCAGTCATGTGAAGCTTGGTAGTATGTATTTTATTTATGTATCAAACATTTTTTATTATGAATCAATTAATGTTAGTGGTAGTAAACTGTAACTTTTAGTGGTAGTCATTTGTTTTTTTGTTTGAACTGTTGTTTTTTATATATGTATCAGAAGATATAATTATAAATAGTATAAGTTGTCTTTTCATTTTGTAGTCAATGAAATATGTCATTAAAAAGGTACCAACATATGCTTTAAGGTTTGGTGCTCCTTACAACACAAAATTCTTGGATGAGTTCAAGAAGTCCATAGGGGATGTTTGTCACGCCCCGAGCCTACACCCTGGGCGGGACTGACACTCGAGAACCATTGTTGGCCCCAAGCGAACCTTTGGCCTGGCTTACTTACTCAGCGGAAGACTTAAACACAAAGAATAGTCTCAAAAGGATAACTCATGTAATGTCTTAAAGAAATATCAAACTTAGCCAAAATGGCAACTTAAGTCTTAAACGTATACAATTGAAAATGGAAAGACTAAAGAACTATAGCTACTCGTCTATGAAGCCTCTAAAACAAAGAGGGATGTCGGGACAAGATCCATGATCATCCTAACAATTGAAAAACTAGAAAGCAATGTAAAAAGGAGCCCTCTAGAAAGCAAGGGGGCTCACCAACATATTCTGAGTGCTCAACTGGATCAATGAGGTGTTGGATGCTAATCCTGGTTACCGGTGTCTGCATCATAAAAAGATGCAGGCCAAATGGCATCAGTACATTGAATGTACGAGTATGCGAGGGAAACTAAACATAACATAAGCTTGAAAGGAATCTGAAAGGAACACTTACATTGGCTTTACTCAACTCATGAATAACTTAACTCAATATAAAGCAACAACACATGCAATATATGAGAAGCTTTTAAAACAATAGAAAGCAACTCAGTTTGTTAAATAAATGATATAACAACTCAACTTACTCATACAATACAGTAATATAATACTGTGGGAGATTCTCTAACTGAAAACCACCGCTAGATACAACGTCTTGCCAAAGCTGCCAGAACTGTCCTATACTTTGCCGTCATATAGAACGTCTTAACTAAGTGGATCCACTAGTCTATGCTAAAAATCACTAAGGAATCATCTAAAAAGTATAATCTTTTTCTACCCATGATGGCTACATGGTTTATGGAGACTTGAGTTATTATGAACTCGCGTCCCCATATTGGTGCTCAATACTACTCCCAAAATATACTCAGCTCATATGTTTTAAAAACAAAACTCTTTCTTTGGTTTGAAATAATTACTCAAAAACTTAGCTCAAAAGCTCTTCTTGGAAATCGGTGTTTCCCTTCTTGTTCAAATGTGAAAACATTTTTAACTCTTGGGAATACTTAGTTCCCGTATAATCTTTGAAGAATTGAACTTTACTCTTACTTTTTACTCAACTCAAAGCTTAAGTCTTAAAACAAAGTTAAAACATTTGTGAAAGACTTTTGGAAAACTTTATGAATTTCTCTTAACTTGACTCTTAACTTTCCTTGAATTGAATTATGGATTCAAGGATTGTGATTTGTGATAGGAAAGATTTCATGATGTTTAGGAGTGTTTTTAGATAGTTAAACATGAGAAAATTTCAAGAAATCAATGTCTGGAAGCAAGTCCGCGACGAGGACATGCATTTAAATATTTGGTCGCGAAATAAATTTTGAGGCAGAACAGTCCGTGACCGCTCCGCAACGCGAAGGAGATTTCCCCAAATCTGAGGAATAGGTCCGCGACGCGGACCTGGTGCCAGATTCCCCTGACTTTTCCTTCTTCATTTTTCCAACCCTGAATTGCCTGAACTCGACTATTTTTTTCAAATTCTCTTTAGATTCAGATACCTAATAAATGTACCCAAGAACCTAACTCAAAACAACTCCAAAACTCGACGCGATAGTCTCAAGAACTCCTCAATTCAGCCCAATTCAAGAACAAAAATAAATTCAAGAACACATATCAAGAATATCAAACTTTCAACACTTTTTAGGACGAGTTTTGTTGAGCTAAACATGATTGGCACGTGGGTGAATGAACCCAACGCTATGAAAGTCTCACATACCTCATAGGGATCACCCCTTGACGAAATCCACAATCTTAGCTTCGAGAATTTTACGATTCTTGCTTCTTTTCCTCTTTTCTCCTCTTTCTTTCTCTTCTCTAAAAACCCTAACTCAATATTGTAAAGCGTAAACTGACCAAGTTCAATTTAGACCCCAACTAATTACCAAAAACGAAATTAAAATAATAGGGTATGGAAAGACCAAAACACCCTTCCAAAATCCGGATTGGACTTTCCTTTTCCAACCAGCCAAACTTCCAATGGGGATATCTCACTCATACGAACTCAGAATCGCATAAAATCAGCGGCGTTGGAAAGAAAATTCCAAGATATTTCCTACGGTATCTGGAAGCACACCTAACTTATCCTGATCTAGGATTTATGGTCGTTTGAAGTTGACCGAAAACCCAAACTTAGCATTACTTAACAAATTTCCAGATTTTTCATTCTTTCCTAAAATGACTATTTCCAATTCTAACTCTTTCTAGTTCTTTCAATTAGCGAGATGTTACAATGTTGGTATTGAACTGTTCAGAGCTACAATTTTTGGACCATATTTAGACATCCCACAATGCAATTTTCAAGGACAAATAACTAAATGTTTGTTGTTGTTAGAGTTGGAACAGGACAACAAAAAAGTGTTGCATATTAGACATGCTAATGGTAGTATCTTGAATTTTGGTATCAAGAAATTTTCCCTAATAACTGGTCTCAAATGTAAAGGCAATACTAAAGACTTTGCACCCATGATCAACTCCCTGTAGGCTATTTCAAAAATACTTTCCGGATGCAGTTACCGATATAAGCAAGAGTCATCTTGTCCAACGCTTTCTGATGGGCAATTGGGAGAACAATCAGGATACCCTTCATATGGCTATTCTATACTTTGTACATACATTTATTTTGTCTCAAACTGGTGATTCTTCAAAATATATTGATGAATTCATAATGGTTGAAGATGGTATCGATTATCTCCTTGGGGACAAATTGCATTCTCAAAGCTGATAATTTCACTTATACATGATTTCAAACTTAAAAAATAGATATATCATTTATATGGCATGCCTTATACACTAAATGTATGGACCTACGAATGTGCATCCCAAGTAAATCCTGAGATAGTTGTCAAAGAACGCAATGTCATCCCTAGGATTTGCAATTGGAGGGTTGTGGCTGTAAAGACAAACTTTGAAATGCTTATGTCTAGCATTTTCACAGAGGTAACATTCATTTCCATTTTATATTACATTTGTTTTTTAATTAAGTATATAGTTGTAAGGTTGCAAGTTTTTCTTCTTAATATTATTGTCACGCCCCGAGGCTACACCCTGGACGCGGACGCGGAAACGTGACCTAGGACCACAAGTGATCCCAAGCTAACCCTGTTGGCATGATCACAAGCATACTAAAGATAATAAACTGATGCGGAAGCTAAATCATAAATAAAATGAAAAGATAGGGAATACCCATTTACTATAACTGAGATAAATGAAAACTGTTGAGTTTAATACAAAGAAGATATTAACTCAATATTAAGTTGAATCTGACTATGTATGAAATAGGCCTCTAAACTGACTAGAAATGTTGGGACATCCCCCAACTAGATCTAGCAAAACTGAAACTAAAGGACTTAAAATACTGAAAAGAAACTCATGACTATTATCCTCGAAGAATGAGGACTCACTATTGATTCTGCTGAACTGAAGATCGAGAACCGATCTAAGCGTGATCTGGATGTTGAGAACCTGAACCTACATCACAAGAAGATATAGCGCACGTATGCGTCAATACTTGAAAGGTACTAGCATGCAGGATAGAGTAAAGCTGAAAAAACATATAACCGAACAAAGTAATGAAGCAATGAAATAATCGGAACAAGATGTAGATGTTGAATACTGAGTTAACTGAATGCAATGACCAAATTTATAACATGTTGAAACTGAATACTGACTGTACTGTAAATAAAGTCAATGCAATAGAATCTGAGTGAACTGTGGGAGCTACTAATAACCGACAATAAAACCACTTGATCTAAATGTGGAGTCCGACGTATACGCCCAATCAAGAGGACCCAATATACCCGGCCAAAGGTATAGATGCATAACTGGCATGATCACTAACTGATATTGCCCACAGAGGGGACTTACACCTACGTGGCTCGTAGTTCTGGGACTATATGGGTACGCTGAACCTTAGTCCAACTCGGTATTATGCTACTCCCATGGGATTAAGTAATGAACGCATTATGACTAAATTTCTGTAAGTTAGTGGATAGCTCAAACTGAACATGCAAATTGAGAATGCAACAATTAAACTGATATTCATGCATTAATAACTGAGGCATGTATAACTGAATAACTTAAATATCTGACCTAGCATGTGTAATTCAAGAACTAAAGAAATACATAGCTAGGGTTCGGGAATTTATGCAATAAACAGAATATTAACATACTAATCTGATTTGGATGAGTCTGACAGCTAAGAACCCAACAATTCTAACATTCAAGAAACCCTAGGTCTAATCATAATAAGGGAATCAATAAACTGACTAAACCTCTTCTACCCATGATGGCTACATGGTTCTATGGGGGTTGTGAGTTCTTTGAACTCTCCCCCAATTCAGTGCTCAATAGTACTCCTAAAAATGTACTGGCTCTTATGTTTTAAAAACATATTTCCTCTGTGATTTGAGATTAGTGCTCAAAACTTAGCTCAAAGGCTATCTTGGAAATTTTAGTTCCCATGCTTACTTCATTTAGAAAGCTCTTTCTGAAAACTAGCCCGAAGGCTCTTTGGAAATCTCAGTTTCCGTTCTTATTTAAATGTGAAAACATTTTAAATCTCTTTGGGAATACTTAGTCCCCATATACTTTTGAAGGAATGAACTTCAAACTTTACTCTTTACACTTTACTCAACTTGAACTTTAAGTCTTAAAACAAAGTTAAAACATTTGAAAAAGACTTCTGGAAAACTCTAAGAACTCATCTTGACTTGACTATTACTTCTCTTGACTTTGGTTTTAACTTTCCTTGAATTGGATTATGGATTCAAGGTTCATTATCTCATGTTTATGGATGATTTCATGATGTTTAGATGTATTTTAGAATGTTAGAATAGACTAGGAAACATAGGTACATCACTTAGAAACACGTACGAGAAGGTGGGGAACGAATGGGGAGAACTGGCGTCCCTGGCGCTCTGAGAGGCGTGGGGCTCCAGCCCTCAAACTTCAGAGGGCTCTAGCTGGGGTGAAGCACCAGAGGCCAAAGTTCAGAGGAACTTTTGTGGCACTCTGGCAGGCGCAACGCTCCAAGCCCTTGCCTAGAAAAATCCCCGATTTTCTTCTTCGTTTTTCATCTCTAAACTCTCCAATCTTCCCTAGTTCTTTCCCCAAACACTTAGGATCAATTGTACTCTCAATACACCATCAATCTAACTTGAAAAACAGCCCAAAAACATAAATCAAACCAACCCCCAAGCATTAACAATTCGACCAATAAGAATTCTACAATTTGTTCTTCAAGAACCTCACTTTTCAACATGTAAACAACTCCAAACCAAAGAATTGAAACAAGTTGGTGTGTGGGTGAACTAACCCAACACAGAAAGATCTCACATACCTTAATAGGGATCACCCCCGACGAATTCCACTCGCAAGCTTGACGGAAATCTTGGCTTTTCTCCCTTTCTTTCTTCCTTGCTCTTTTCTCCAAGCCCTAAGCGTGAATATAATTTTCTAATCTGACCAAAATAAGCTTTTACCCCCAATAAATCCCAAAAAACAAATTAGGAACTTAATTAGAGAAAAGACTACTTTGCCCTTCCCTAAATCCGGATTGAGCCTTTCCTCAATCCAACAGCCCAACTTCCGAAAGCCATATCTCACTCGTACGATGTCAAAATCATGCAATATTGTCAGCGTTGGAAAGATCTCTCCAAGGGCTTTCCAGAAATATCAAGATCTGCTTCTAAATCCTCCTGAGCTAGGAGTAATGGCCGTTTGAAAATGGCCAAAACTCACTTTCTTAACTTAGACGAAATTTCCAAATATCTTTATTCTTTCCAAGAATCAATATTTTCATATTTTAAACTCTTTATAGTCGTTTCTAGGTGCAAGATGTTACAATATCTCCCCCTTGGGAACATTCGTCCTCGAATGAGCTCTATTTCACTAAGCTAAGTGTAACAACATCAAGTTCAACACTCAACAAGCAAAAGCAAGTAATAACATGCATACTCATAATTTAGCTAGTACTATGAAGAGGATTAGTACCTTGATCTGAATTTTCTCCGGATTCAAAGAGATGTGGATATCTCTTCTTCATATCCTCTTCAGCTTCCCAAGTAGCTTCTTCAACAAATTGGTTCCTCCAAAGGACTTTGACTGATGTGACCTCCTTTGTTTTCAACTTGCGAACTTGGCGATCTAAAATTTGGACCGAAATCTCCTCATAAGATAAATTATCCTTAATCCTAACATTTTCAGTTTGCACTATCAATGAAGGATCTCCCATGCACTTCTTCAACATAAAGATGTGAAATACCGGATGAACCGCCGCTAATTCCTGTGGTAGCTCCAACTCATAAGCTACATTGCCAATCCTCTTGACTATGCGATAAGGTCCAATATACCGGGGACTAAGTTTCCCTTTCTTACCAAACCTCATCACACCCTTCATGGGTGAAACCTTCAAATACACCCAATCATCTACTTCGAACTCTAGTGGCCTTCTCCTAACATCTGTGTAGGATTTTTGACGACTCTGCGCCGTTTTCAACCTCTCCTGAATCACCATCACCTTCTCCGTGGCTTGGTGAACTAAATCTGGTCCTATCAACCCTGCTTCCCCAACTTCAAACCATCCAATAGGAGATCTGCATCTTCTCCCATAAAGAGCTTCATATGGAGCCATCTGGATGCTAGAACGATAACTGTTGTTGTAAGAGAATTCAATGAGAGGTAGGTTATCATCCCAATTACCTTTGAAATCGGTCACACAAGCCCTCAACATATCTTCTAATGTCTGAATAGTATGCTCTGCTTGTCCATCTGTCTGAGGATGAAAAACAGTACTCAAGTTCACCTTTGACCCCAAACCTTTCTGAAAGGATTTCCAGAATTGTGCAGTAAAATATGCACCTCTATCTGAGATAATGGAGACTGGAACGCCATGAAATCTTACCACCTCCTGAATATACAACTTAGCATAATCTTTTGTTGAGTTGGTAGTCTTCACTAGCAAAAAATGGGTTGATTTTGTCATTCTGTCGACAATCACCCAAATAGAATCATGTTTCCTGCGAGACCTTAGTAACCCTGTGATGAAGTCCATATTAATCATCTCCCACTTCCATTCTGGAAGTTCTATAGTTTGAGCCAAACCACCAGGTTTTTGATGCTTTACTTTCACTTGTTGGCAATTTGGACACTTAGCAACAAATTCAGCAAAGTTCTTCTTCATACCATTCCACCAATATACTTCTCTCAAATCACGGTACATTTTGGTGGAACCCAGATGGATGGAATATCTGGAGCTATGAGCTTCCTCCATGATTCTCCCTTGGAGTTCATCCACCATTGGTACACACAATCTACCTTGGTATTTCAACACACCATCTCCCCCTTGTTCAAAAACTAATACTCTATGCTTTTGAACATTTGCCTTCAAGTCAAGCAAAATGGGGTCTTGATCTTGCTTTTCCTTCACTTCTGACACTAGTGATGATTCTGCCCCGTTCGTCACCACTATTCCTCCTTCTGTGGAATCCATAAGTCTGACTCTCAGGTGTGCAAGTCTGTGCACATCTTTGGCTAACTCCATCCTTTCTTCCTCAACATGGGTGGTACTACCCATAGATAACCTTCTTAAAGCATCAGCAACCACATTAGCCTTACCTGGGTGGTAAAGAATACTCATGTCATAATCCTTGAGTAATTCTAACCACCTCATTTGTCTGAGATTGAGCTCTTTCTGAGTGAACACATATTGCAAGCTCTTGTGATTAGTGAATATATCAACATGAACACCATACAAGTAGTGTCGCCAAATCTTCAAGGCAAAAACTACCGCAGCCAACTCTAAGTCATGGGTTGGATAATTCTTCTCATGAACCTTCAACTGTCTGGAGGCAAAGGCTATCACCTTGCCATTCTGCATTAACACACAACCCAAACCAACTCTGGATACATCACAGTACACCACAAAACCTTGAGTACCCTCTGGTAAGGTCAAAACTGGGGCACTAGTCAACCTCTTCTTCAATTCCTGAAAACTTTTCTCACAAGCTTCAGACCATTGAAACTTCACTGTTTTCTGAGTCAACTTCGCCAAAGGAGACGAAATGGACGAGAAACTCTCAACAAATCTCCTATAATAGCCAGCCAAGCCCAAGAAACTCCTAATATCAGTTGGAGATGTGGGTCTAGGCCAATTCTGCACTGCCTCAATTTTCTGAGTATCAACTCTAATACCATCACCGGAAATAATATGGCCCAAAAATGCCACAGACTCAAGCCAAAACTCACACTTAGAGAACTTGGCATACAACTCTCTATCCTTCAAGGTCTGAAGAACTATTCTGAGATGACTAGCATGATCTTCTTCATTCCTTGAATAGATTAGTATGTCATCAATGAAGACGATAACAAACATATC